>QLPN01005600.1:0-20850 GCA_003314395.1 Albatrellus ellisii | reverse complement strand
AAGGGTGGCAAGAATTATGATGAAGGTGAACAACTATGATGCTATTAACCATTTGAGACGTTTTAAGTGGATGAGTGGTGGTCCACTAACAGGAGAGTAACTCGACAGTATGTTATTGAATACTAGCACAGAACCCTAGAAGTCCAATGGATAGTAGCTGAATATGAGAGCACACATCAGAACAACTATTAAGTACACTCATGAATGCAACCACCATATCGATTATAACCCCTGGAATTGCAGTGGTACACAGTTCAAACGGTACATACTTCAATGGTCTGTGCATGGACAACTTTACTATATATAGTTAGGATAGATACACAGGTTGAATAAGAACTATTCTAGTTCCAACTCGCGCATGGCCTGGTTTCATCAGCTTATACCTCTGAGCACATTCACACCCCACTACTTCTCTGGGATGACGCACATCCCTCCTCATTATGGTAGTTGTTGTTCTCTCTACATCACACTCCACCCCAACTCTACCTACAATCTACTATATAAGATGGACATTACTATACTATCTCCTCAGATGTTTTACCAAGTGTCTGAATGAGTACTACTCTCTTCCCATCTTCCCACAATCTCACCACCTCTCTGCAGCATACTCTTACCACATCTCCTCACCCTCTTGTGTTGGTGACTACATATCTGCTGCAGACATGTGTCTGCCTCCCACCTTTTATCTGTTAGGGGTGTCCTATGCTATCTCCATGATATATATCTTGGCTGCTGTTGTTTTCCATAGCCTGCACATACAGAATCATACCAAATTTGTTAGTTGAATTATCAGCATTTCACATAATAATTGGTTTTGGAAGTGTGTAGATAGGTAGCTGAGTGTGTTTGACTGTCTTCTGACCAATGATATTGGAGGTTGCCCCACTATCAATTAGTGCTGGTATTTGAGTTCTGTGATTTTCTGTCTGTAGTATAACTGGCAAGTAGAGGCTATTTTCAGCATCTTTAGCAGTTTCACTAGTATTACAGAATTTGGAAACAAAGTTCTGATACCGCACAGTAGATATAGAACTCTTCAAAAATCCTCTTTAAGTGACTCAGTGCAAATGGACTGTTCGTCAATAGGTACCTGCAGTGAATTGACGCGGGCGAGACTGAGTCAACCGAGGGTTCTAGGGAGATGGTTCAGATAGTGCGAGAGGCGGTCGTGCGATCAGATCATATATACAGGCGCCGCTGACGGACGAGACAGATATGAAGCTGGCGATAGCAAGTACGCAAGGTGCTTGAATGCTTTGCCATCACAACTGAGGGCTCGACGCACGGTCCCTCTACTTCGCTACTCTTGACAGTAATATTAATATACCACAGTATTGTCGCTCATAGCAACATGGGTGTCGTATTGTGTCATGCAAATTTTAGCACACATGATCTACCCCGTTACACTGCACTCTCCAAATAGTGTCGCATCGTTCCCGGTGACATTCAGGTTCTGACAGGTGTAAGATGCAGCGCCATACGTCGAGGGTGGTCTAGGGCGGTACAGTCAGTCGCACATGAGGGAAGTCTAGCCAGACAAATTTAGACTGACTTGAGGGAGACGTTGTTGATGTTCACGTTGCTGCAGCGACGATCAGGCGAACATGACAGCGATGCGACGACTGGCTTTAGCAACCCGGAGGATGTTCCGGAGATACTGCGCGGTGCGCCACCACAGATCATGAGATGTCTGAGTACGACAGGACGACATGCGCAGACTCAACTTGTTGAACCAGATGTCCTGGATATAGGTGTTTGAAGGATATTGTGCACACATTGAGGCGTTCGTTTGGTAGCACTGCGGCCCCTCAGTCAGGATATTTCGCAGAAGAGACGAGTAGAACACCGACTTGATCAATAATGATCGGATGATCGACGTTCGTTTCGACGAACATATTGAAAGTGATGTTTTTCACAATGCCGCCACCGACACCTTTGCCCGCCCATGCCTTGATGCGTGCACCGTTTTGAGCATTTGATATAGTGACATTGCTATTCGAGGTAATGGGCTATCTTACCCAGAGGCGTAAACAGAAAAGCTTACTTTGCTACTACGTTCTCGACGATGTCATAGACGCCAGCATATTGTCCCAGAGACCCGACGGAAATCCCGCTAATATAATGATGGTAAAGCATTGATAAAGACAGATTTAACATTCGTTACTCACTGAGAACCATTACAGTGGAGATTGGCCACCAGGACATTTGAGGAATCTAGCATAATGCTTCACGCCGCGTTCTGCAAACTAGACGTGACAAGCTTACTGGGCTTAAACGCGACGCAGTCATCTCCGTTATTGATGACAGAGTTCTTGATTACAACATTATCGCTGCGATAGATGTTCCACCCATCCGTGTTTTTAATGTAGTTCTTCGACGTGGAGGTTGCGTCGATGTGAAGGCCATCATATACCACCTTCTGGCTCTCGTAGACCTGGCCAGTGCACAGAGCATCAGCGTATGGTTTGTCCCACAACGGACGAAAATCACCAAGTTGAACCATTCCGGACTATTGATTTCTTTGATGTTTCCCACCTTTACATTAATACCTTTGAAAATGGTAAGAATGATGGGGCGGACGAGAGTGCTGTTCTTCGGGCTGTAGGTTGTATGTAGTCAATGGTCAAAAGACGCCATCAGAGCAAACATTGATTTTCGTGAAGACGTACAATGCGTCATACCACGCCTTAACGATCTGTCAGCGCTTCTGGCATCTGGTTTTTCTTCAAAGAGTACGAAAGGCTTACTTGGCCGGAACCATCAAGAGTGCCTCCCCCATCGAGAACAATGTTGTTCCCTCCAAGGAGCCAAAATGTGGACTGATTCTGGAAGTCAAAGAAAAATGCATTCTGTTGCACAATATACACGACCATCAGTTGTCATAACGAGATATGCGCATATACTAACCCCAGTCCAATAGGGAATGTCATTCGTGAATTTTATCGTGCCTTGCAAATTCTAAGGATGACAAGAACGATCAACCACGGGCCATCAGCTGAACATGCAAGTGCATACGATGTGTTTGTCCGACAGTCCTGTCATGTTCAGACTAGAGCCTATACTGAGGGTGGTTCCGGATGGAATTGTCGTCGTAGAGCACGTCCTCACTGCGCTAACAAAAGTTGGCCCATCATCTCCACCAGTTGCATATAAGGTGCAATTAGTCTCTGGCGCCAATAAGCCAAGAGTGTTGCTGGCCCAGAGAAAGAAGGCGAGCGAGAGCAGTAAACCGTACATTGCAAACTAACATGTGCTGGTGCGACTTGCCCCCATTCTTCTTATACCAGCAAAGCATTGAGGCTCGGCGATTTGGAGCCGTTTGCGATGCTGTCACTCGCCAGCATATTTTTTCCCGAAGAAACGAGCATCAAATGGGGAGGAAGTATCTGTATCCCTGGCCACCGTAACGATTGGCGAGAGTTGTTTCGGCGAGAACATGACAACCAGATACGACCCGAGGGCTCAAGCTCTTAGCAGACAGGACTCACTTGCATGTCACTAGACGATAGGCTTTAAAATCTAGGTGTTTACGAAAGGTAGCTATGGCCACGGCGGGGGTTGCGCGGAAGGCTACGGCGCGAATAAGAATTTTAAGACAGGACCACCACGATGTGTCGCTAGCCACGCGGCCGCTACGTTCTCATCGGACAGCAGTTATCCAAGTCCAAGCGAGGCGTGTGCTCCAGGCAGACATATAAGAAGACACTGAAACAGAATGCTAGCAGACAAGTTGTGCAAGTGAACACGGTAGCAGATCAACAGCGAGCCCATGTGTCTGAAATGTGTGTCTTAGACACTTTCACCCTGGCAGAACATTGTCCCATTGATCCAATTTGGTGAGGATCAGAAAGTATTACTGATCCTACTCAGACTATTTTCGCAGAACGATTGTCTTCTGCTGAGGTCAGCAACAGAGACTCTGCTCAATCGAAGGCACAGCGTCAGTTCTGAATATGACGCCCGACTGTAGACGTCCGGCGCATTATCCAATAAATCGACCGCTATTATCGTAATTCAAAGCACGCAAATTTGTTCCTGGTAGCTGGTACGAGTTGACTATCACCCCACACGCACTGGTATGTTGCTCCCGCTTTCTGGTAGCAGATCACCTTGTACCGTACCACCATCATCTCGGTTTCTATCTATCATGCTTTGGTGTGCCTGGGTGTTTCCTGCAGTGTGGCAGGATTCCACAATGGTCACTATGTCTAGTGCGAGTCTGCAGCCGACCCCAGCAGAAGATAGTCGTTCTGCGTGCGACAGAACGGATGAATGGCTGTGGCTTCGGTGCCGAAGACATTACGAGTAGAGAGCATCCGTGAATGCTCTGCGCAGCAATCCGCAGCGGGCGACTAATCTCACTTAGCGCCGCCGCTCCAACTTGGATATAATGCCCTAACTTATTCTATCTCTCACCCCATCTCTCCCGTTCTTCATGATTGTCGTTGACCAGCAGCCCCAGTCTTCTAAGGCTGATGCCCCCCAATCTGCCCCCCAACTTGAAGGTTCTCCTCCTCCTGCCTATCCAGGTTATCAGGCGACGCACATCTACGCCACTCCTCTTTTAGTTCCGAATGCGCACCAAGATCATTCTCCTCGGCGCCGCTTTTTGAGGGCATTCTTTGTCGCCATTTTCGTGTGGCTCCTCACAGCTGCGCTTTTCCGAAGTTTTGTGGAGCTCGGCATGCACGGAAGTCGCGGCCGCGCTCGGGTGAGCGTCGCTGTGTGTACTTACTTTGCACACATATATTAAAGAAGCTTATCTGTGGCTGTGACAGTTTGACGACGGTCAATGGCCCGCACCACTGCCCGTACCAGCTGGTGAAGGGCATCCTGACAATTGTGTTCACACCGACAGATGGAACTTCCGAGGTCTTGAGCCAGGGAGCCGCCGCCCGTCCAAGTACATTGCCGACGCGAACTTCGAGCTACCTGTCGACTCGGACCTGTTGTTCCTAGTTGCCCGTGGTTCTCTTGCCAGTGGTTCTCTCCATGTGGTGGATTCCCCCGGTCTCGGTGACAAAGTGGAGATCTACGTCGAGGTGAAGTACCAGGAACGGGCCGCGCTCGCGCGTGCCACTGTCTGCACGCTACATCGCGAAGGAGGCCAGAAAGGCCTTGGGATCTTCGTATGTTTCGAACTATGCGATCTTTCGCCCGACACTCACTCATATGTATCTGTTATATCCATCAGACCCCACAGCGAATAGAGAGACCTAGATCCCAAGATAATCTCCAGTTTGATATAGTCGTGTATCTCCCATCGGCATCGTTCACACGGTTTATTCCTGCCTTTGAGACCAGGCTTCCGCTGTTCGTGCAAGCGTTTGATGCAACGGAACCTGCATTCGAGTTTGGAACGGTGTCTCTTTACTCGTCGAACATGCCTATAACCGTCAAGGTTGGTGCTCACTCATTCTTGGTGTTCCCTTCCATTATTCACGGGCCAATATAGTCGATCCTAGCTTATCAGGGGTGGTTCCATACGTCGAACGCACCTATCACCGGAACTTTTAATACGTCGAATTTCCTGGACATCACGACATCCAACTCCATCGTTGACATCAATGCCTTTTTGTACAGCGATGACGATCAGGATCCCACGAAGCTCTTCATCAAAACGAGCAACGGGTATGTCCCTGTCGATGTATCGCTTCCGCATTTCCTGACCAAAAACTAGAGCTCTTGCTGCCAAGGTGTCGCTCCGATCCAGCACAAGCTCCGGGGAGAAGGGCACATTTGTCATCGACGCACGCACGTCCAACTCGCCCCTGACCATCTCGCATCTCACCATGCCGGTTGATGCTCTTTTGCATCTGGATGCCCAGACGAGCAACTCCCCCGCTCGCGTCAATCTCCATCCTGCATACGAGGGGACCTTCTTGGCCGAGTCCTCGCTCTTCAGGCCAGTAGTGGAGGCGGCCCGTGAGGTGGAGGATCCAGCGAACCGCGGCCGTAACCGCCGTGTAGATATGCGCCGTGTCCACTCGAGTGCCGTGTTAGGTTCTGTTGCGTGGGTGCCTTCGGAACACCGTGACGGCAAAGCGGGTGATGTCGTGCTCAGGACGTCAAATAGTCCCGCGCATCTGACGCTGTGAACGGTCCCGTGTTGTTGATATGTGGCTGGATGGCCGAAGGTTGTGTGTGGACATGAGACGTCCGTTATTCACATTCACCGCTTCTTTTTTGCCCTGTCTGTTGGCGGGTGTTGTAAGACTAGTATATCTATGTTTTCGTTTTTAAAAAAAAAAGTATTCGGGCTCGCAATGCTACTGTCAATGCAGGGTTAGGGTTTATGATCAGCGCTGAGAGGTGGAGGACATGAATTCCAAGTTCTGCTGACGGCAGTCATCAACAATTTTCCGTATCTCCCTTGTGTCAAAATGGTGAGGTCATGCCGTTGTTAACGAATCGCAGTGCAATCCTGATTAATTTCCACAGCTGCCTCTCTCATTACTAAATGCCGCTCAGAACAAGCCTATGGTCAGTGTCAACCCACGGACGCTGACGCCCACTCACCGTCCTCCACAGCTGGTCGAGCTCAAGAACGGGGAGACATTCAACGGACATCTGGTGAACTGCGACAACTTCATGAACATCACCCTGCGCGAGGTGTACCAGACGAATGCGGAGGGCGACCGGTTCTGGAAAGTGAAGGAGTGCTATATTCGCGGGAGCACGGTGCGTTGCACGCCCCTCTTGCGCACGGCACGCAGTGCGGCGGTCTGATGGGCTGTGGCTGTGGCTGTGGGTGCGGGTGTGCTGCAGATAAAGTACCTGCGCGTGCCGGACACGCTGCTGGACGCCGTGAAGGAGGAGCAGGCGCGCGCGCGCGAGGTAGGGAAGGGTGTCCGCGGCACGCATCCCAGCGGACCGGGCGGCAGAGGTGCGTCTCTTTTTGTCCCCCGTTGGCGGAGATATGGATATGGATATGTTTTTGTTCATGATACGATTGCTGCCATTTGCAGGTCGGGGCGGTCCGCCGCAAAGAGGTAAGGACGTCGCGATGTGCTTATCCGTGATGGATCTCATAAAATATCGGCAGGGCGGGGCTCTGCGCGTGGAGGCCCCATGCGCGGCGCACGAGGGCGGGGACGGGGTATGTAAAGTATACCACGACCAGCTAAGCGCATTGTTGTCTGTCTGTATCACGCTCGTATCATTACATGCATAGTGTTGCCTGATTAATCACATCTCACAATCAAAGATTGCTTGGGCTCTTATTGCGTAGACCCGCGTCCAGCTGCCATCCGGCGGACCGGCCACGCCTCGCTGAGCCCCATCAATACCTTCTCTTTTCGAGAAGCTGAACGATCCGAGTTTATTCGATCACACAAAAAGTACGACATCATGTGTGCTAAAATGAAGCATGTCCCAGTTTACTCGTCTAGACCCATCCATCGTGCACCATATCCTCCACCACCTTGAAGTCGAGCCGACAAGACCCATCTTCAAGCACGTTCTGAACCCACTTCCCCTATGAAACGAACCCAGTCGTATTACCCCCCTACGTCAGAGAGAGATAGTAAAGAACGTACAGTATACACATGCGGTCCCATGGACACCGTTCGTATTTGTGATCCTTCACGGAGCATGAGCGCTTCCGCGTGACTCTTGCCAAACCGCGCAGATGGCATACACATCGAGTGCGGACCGCGTATCATCGTGGTAGGATACGTGCTGCTCGGTATCCAATGCACATGAAGCTTGAGGGAGCGCAGATTACGTGCCTTCGCGATAGCGCGCTCGATCGAGACCTGTCCAGCAGCGTTAGCACGAGTTGTCAGCCATCGTTCTACAGACCCACGCACCGCATCAGGACTCGCGACCGCACAGGAGAGCCCCTCGAGCAGGGGAAACAGCGTGCACAGGCACTCGATGTCCCTGAGCGTGAGTTGGGTCATGTTCACGAAGAACCGCCGCAGCGTGCCGCCGTGCGTCTTGGCGAGCGCAAGCAAAAAGTTCCGCGGGATCGTCGTTTGGCCCTGCGTCGAGAACGCGTTGAGCACAAACGACTCGAGCGACGGCAGCGGGATCAGCTGCTGGAGCCACACCCACAGTTGCTGGGGGCCTTGCAGGTCGACCGAGCTCGTGCGCACCGTTAGACGCTTCAGGCACGGCAGGGGCTCGTCGAACGGGCGGAAGACGGACGAGCCAAGGTACTCCGTGTCGAGGGAAACCAGTTTTGGGAGACTTGCGAGGATGTGGGGGATCGCGGTGCTGGGGGCGCCTTTGAGGCGGAGTTCGCGGAGGTGGGGCAGCTGCGAGAGCACGTAGACGAGCACAGAGGCAGGTACGCCGGCACAGCGCTGTTTTACAAGGAGGACGTGGTGTCAGACACGCATGGGCTTGCTGACAAGACAGAGAACACAAAGGAAAAGACCGACTTCCAACTCGAGCTCAGTGAGCGTGCTGCCGAGCCGTTCCGCCCAACCCTGCAACACGCGCGGGGGCCCGTCCATACACCAGATAGCGACCTTGCGCAGACCTGTCAAGGTGTTCAGCTGCGCCCAGACTTCTTCGCCGAGGTCGTTTTTGGTCCGGATGGTGAGCGAGCGGAGAGGAAGGGTTTGGAGGATTCCGAGGAAGGACATCATGATGGCCCCGGAGCCGTAGTCGTCGTCGATCCACGTGAACGAGTGCAGGTTGCGGCATAGCTTGAGGGTTTCGAGAAAGGCGGCTGTTAGTTCGGGTCGGGACGAGTGCATGGCGCCTGTAAGCCAAGTGCGACTTGTCAGTAAGTCGGCCGTAGGAATGCATAGCCACGACGTAGAATGGAAGGCTTAATCCTTCCACCCGGAGGCCAGATCTCGACTCGAGATGCGGCAGTCACTCGAAAACCGACGGGCCAAATGCCCTGACGGAGAGAAATGGGTACTCAACCTCGAATATGTCGCACATGTTGTGCTAGTTCTGGCCGCTGTAGTATTGTGTTCTGAGGATACAAACTGATGGGCAACTGAAACCGAGAGGTAAACTGGCTATACAGAGATGAGATACGAGCAATGATGCACTTGCCTCTTGTCGGTCCAGTCTGGTCCGGGTGTCCAGCGTCTGGTAAAGGTACACTGTGGCGGCGCGATTGAAGCACCAGTTGACCAGTGTGGCAGCGTGAAGATCACGACGATTGTCGGTCAGATATTCGAGGATGGGATATAGAATGTCGGCAGGGAGCACGTGGGGTCTGAAGGGCATCATCTATTGAAGCGTGAATATAAGATGACGAGAAGGGACCTTTATAGTTGGTTCTTGTGATGCGCCCTGAGTCGGAGAGTGTCATGGTCGGGCACGTGGTGGGCTATTGTAGCAGTCCCCCCCCCCCTCCACCGAGATGACCGACCGCAATCGCGAGGAATTTGCGCTTTGCGCCGTAGACCCAAGGCACGAGTTTCCATCACACATCCCCTAGTTTATCCCCTGAATCCTGCGCTCCTAAAGATCACAAATCGGCCCATGGAGGATGACCGTGTGCACCAGGACACACTGGATCTAGACTCTATATGGCGGCACAACGATTTCATTTGGTCTGGGCGGAATTCGAGCAAGAATCTCACAGCCCCACTGCGATCGACCCGAGGCAGACGTTGAAGTAACTCTGAAGAAATCTACTGCACGTCTCTGCCCTCACGCTCATGCGATAGCGCCTCACGACTCTGCTCCGTTATCTTGTGACAAAGCTCTAGAACAGAGACTCGTCGGAGCGAGATGCAAGAGTCCGCCGCCCATAAACACACGCCTGTCATCTGCTGGGAGAATAGGGGTCGTTTGATCTAGACTCAGTAAGTAGCTGAAAACGGTCATTCTGCATTCGAGGACACAACTGTGGTCGTCGGCAGAAGGTTTCCACTGCACATTCTTATCAACACTAAAGCTTAAAGCGTCGCTGACTGATAAAAAGGATATCTGATTTCTTGGATCTAGGGTGTTTGACTGGAAAGAGTCAGATGGGAGCCTCAAGGGCTGGCTGTATCACGTAATCACCGCCTCCTAGGAATTCGCATGGGCTATGTCCGTCGCCCAGTGCACGGCATCGACTAGCCTAAGCCAGATCTTCCGAAGTAATGTTCTATATCATCGGTCTTGGACTGTGCGATGAGAAGGACATCTCAATTCGCGGTTTGGAGGTCTGTTCTTCATAGATCGGTATCCGCTCTTCATGCTCAAGCTGTGTAGGCAGTGGTGGCATCCTCGCGAGTATACCTCGAGGCCTACACGAGCATATTAATGGTGCAAAAGGAGCGCCTGGCATGTACATGACCCATTTCCAGGTGTATACAGCTACTCATGTCGTTTAAATTAACCAAGGAAGAGTTCTACGGGAAAAAGCTGATCCTTGCTGATAGAGACATGGTCGAGACTGAGAGTGATGCCATACTACGCGACGCTGACAAGACGGATATTTCCCTCCTTGTCGTCGGCGATCCCTTTGGGTAAGCTTCAAGTAGCGCCTCCACGATGGCAATATCTAGGAGTAACCGTTTCAAGTGCAACGACTCATACAGACATCATCCTGCGCGCACGGGCTCTGAAAATCCCCACACGTGTTATTCACAATGCATCTATCATGAATGCCATTGGCGCGTGTGGTCTCCAGCTGTACAACTTTGGGCAGACAGTGTCCCTCGTATTTTTCACGGAAACGTGGAAACCGGACAGTTTCTACGATCGCATAAAAGAAAACATGGATCTTGGGATGCACACGCTCGTGTTGCTTGATATCAAGGTGAAAGAGCAAAGCGAAGAGAACCTCGCTAGGTAAGACGTCTGTCGTACCTTCCCCTAATACGTCTTTTTCTCAACGTTCCACCAGAGGGCGAAGAATCTACGAGCCGCCGCGTTACATGTCGATCCCTCAGGCCGTGTCCCAGATTCTGGAGACCGAGGAGTCTCGTCAAAGCGGAACACTTGCCCCAGATACCACCCTCGCGATCGCGGTTTCGCGTGTTGGAGGCGGCGAGGGCGACGAAAAGATTGTCAGCGGAACACTAGCGCAACTGAGCGCTCAGACACCTGAGGTCTTTGGACAACCACTGCACAGTCTGGTCATTGTCGGGAAGCGATTGCATCACCTGGAGGCCGAGTACGCAGAGACATTTGCAGTAGACCCACGGTTGTGGAGGGAGACTGCTCAAAAAGTGTATGGTTGTACGTTTGACTAGAAGATACGACCAGTGTGTAGAAACCAAATGTAAAATCTTCGTAGTCAGTGCAGGGGGAAGCCGATAAGGACGTGAGAACAGACAGATAAGGATAAGCTTTGTATCGACAAAGATTAGATCTAAAATCAAGCGAGTTCGAGTCATTGTGCAAGGGTACTACGAGCCTGAGTCACTTTGTAAGTAACTTTGCCACCCGGGCCTCACCCGAGCCGTCCACTATCTTACTCACCAACCATATCATGTCTCCCATTCACGTTGACGAAGTATCGGGTTCCGATACCGCAGGCAGCGGTACACCCGACGCGCCATACCAAACCATCGCATATGCCTTGTTCACGCATGGCCAAGACCAAACAGTCCTCGTGCGCAAGGATGCTGAGAACCCTTACGACGAGCCAACCCAGTCTGCATTGAAGAAAGCGAAGAAGGGTGCAGATGGGCTGGAGAAGAAACGGAAGAAGGCTGAGGAGCTCGCGCAGCGTGAGGCTCAGGCGAAGGGCGAGGAGCGGGAGCGACGTGAGAAGTTGCTGGAAGAAAGCAAAAAGATACAGCTTGTTGAGGATGCGAGCCTTCCCAAGGCTGTCAGGGTGCGCCCCTCGTGTCCGCGCTGCTATCGCTACGCGTCTGATCACCTGTGTAATCTACTAGGTGAAAATTCTGAGCCTCACACCACTACGCTCGCAGCGTGTCCGCGTCTTCGGATGGGTCCATCGCCTTCGTTCCCAAAAGGACATCATCTTTATCGTGCTTCGCGACGGCACGGGATACCTGCAGGCCATTATGTCTGGTGTGGTGGTAAGCTGACTGTTCGCGTGATCGTCGTCTACTTCTGATAGTATCAAAGGCTCAAACATATAGCGCATTGACCCTGACGGTGGAGTCGACTATCGAGTTGGTCGGCACGCTCCAGGCAGTGCCGGAGGGGAAGACTGCGCCTGGAGGGCATGAGCTTTCCGTCGACTATTGGCAGGTTGTGGGTGCGGCACCTGGTGGCGACGATGCTTTCACCAATCGCTTAAACGAAGTATGTCCATCCTCTTCTTCATAGCTCTGCATGGGAAGTTGACTGTTCGCGCCGCAAAGAAATCCGATCCGTCGATTCTAGCGGATCTGAGACACCTCGTCCTGCGTGGTGAAAATGCGTCCAGCGTGCTTCGCCTGCGCTCCTTCCTCCTGAGCTCCTTCCGCGAATCATATGTAGCTCACCATCTGCTCGAGGTCACACCTCCCTGCCTCGTTCAAACACAGGTTGAAGGAGGCGCCACCCTTTTCAAGTTGGAATATTATGGACAGCCCGCTTTCCTCACACAAAGCTCGCAACTGTATCTGGAGACGTGTCTTCCATCTCTCGGGGATGTGTTCTGCGTGCAAGAGAGTTTCCGTGCAGAGAACAGGTGAATTAACTCTTCCGGATCGTCGTGTCGTAAAATTGGTTAAACAATTGCCTCTCTAGTCATACACGCCGTCATCTTAGCGAATATACCCATCTAGAAGCCGAGTTGGCGTTCATCACATTTGAGGAGCTGATGGATCATATAGAAGCCATAGTGAGTGTCAGCTCGACGTAATTTGATGTCGTTCGTTCATGTAGTCGACCAGATTTGCGAGACCGTAGACCGCCTACTACAGAACGAAACTACGGCAGCGCTCATTAACCAACTGAATCCAGGGTTCAAGGCGCCCTTGCGACCTTTCATGCGGCTTTCTTACGTCGACGCAATTAAATGGCTCAACGATCACCATATTCAGCATGAGGCTGAGGACACCGAAGGTAACCCAATTAAGGACGAGAAGGGCAAGGTGAAAATGGTCGATCACGTCGTCGGTGATGATATTGCGGAAGCAGCCGAGCGACAAATGACAGACATCATCGGTTCTCCCATGTTCCTCTATGGATTCCCTGCAGAGCTCAAGGCTTTCTACATGAAGAAGATGCCGAGACCTGCAGAAGACAAAGGACCAGTATTCACGGAGAGCTGCGATCTGCTGATGCCGGGCGTCGGGGAGATCGTGGGTGGTTCGATGAGAATTGCGGATATGGAGGAACTCCTTGCCGCGTATAAACGTGAAGGCATCGACGCCAGCCTTTATTACTGGTTCACAGATCAGCGTAAGTATGGAACATGCGAGCATGGCGGCTACGGGTTGGGTGTAGAGGTGTGTGTCATATTTTCGCAGCTTCTATAAAACAATATGAATGAAAGCCGTCCGACAGCGTCTCCTGGCTTGGCTGGCGAACAGATATACCGTCAGGTGCACCACCATACTACGTTGATCGCTGTAGTAGTGAAACTGACCAGCGTGCTCCTTTTAGGGAATGTTCATTATACCCAAGGTATGCCGTTGCCAAGGCTGACATTGCAGTGCCGAGACGCTCACGATCTCTTGCAGATGGCCCGGTCGTGCCACGCCGTGATTGTAATGGTTTTGTCAGCCTCGGAGATCAGGGTGTTGTTGGTCTTTTCCAATGGTTGCTAGAATTAGAATATCAAGAGTATACGGTTCTTGTGAATTTAGACAAACGCTTGTTGGGTGTCATATTTTCTAGTTGCCAAGTGTGGCAGAGTCGTCGCTGACACGGGTGTCGGCGTAAGTCTCCATCCATTCTGGTTTACTCGTAAACGTAATGAAGGGTTCGAGCTGTCCGATGTCACTGCCGCTCAGTCACGCATCACAAGCCCATCCAGAATTGTTGAAATTACAATAAGTAGTCGGCTACTGGGCACACTTGTCTCCCTCTCTACTACTATAGTCTCAAGTCTACTGAATGACCTTACCATGATCTCGCGATTTACCAGGGTTTTCCTCGTCATCATCTTTGCATTGGTATGTATCATTTCTCTATCCGACATGTACCATCAACTTTGTGAAACCTACATTACTCATACTAATCAAGGCCATTGTTCCATACAGTTCTTCGTGGCCTCCATAGCCCTGCTGCATCCTCCCACGAAAGCTCACATTGACCCATGGACGGGCGCATTCTTTGGCGACGGAGGTGTGGAGAACGAGCTCCATGTACAGCCGGGTTCCTCTGGAGCCGTCTATCACGGAGGCGGTGTCATGCCAAAGATGTTAAATGAAACAGCAAGGTATGTCTTTCTGCGGCTTTATGTTTGCGGAATGCTGAGCAACCATGAAGGGCAGAGTTAGGTCGCGCGACGTGGAAGTTACTGTACGGTTTCCCAACATCTTCGAGTGGCAATAGGTAGCTGACTATTGCATAGACACACCATCACACTTCGATACCCCAAGGTATGTTCGTAGTACCCCTCTGATAGATCTCGCCTGACGGAGTTGTCGTTCAGACACCAACTCAAGATGAGCGCGATGCTCTGTCAAGTTATATGTACCTCACCTCACGGCTGTATCCCTGTGGCGAGTGCGCTGCTGACTTCCAGCTCCTGCTACAAGAGTTTCCGCCGCAGGTAAGCACGCCATATTACATCTCTTTAGTAACTGAACGGATTGAGTGCCTCTTAAGACTTCATCGCGACACGCTGCAGCCCTGTGGTACTATTTCTCTCATATTCCTTCGAAACCAGCTACTGATGTATTGTCATTAGGCTTTGCCATGTTCACAACCAAATCAATACCCGGCTACGAAAGCCCATCTTCGACTGCGGGAAGATATGGGATGAGTACGACTGCGGATGTGGCGATGATGCTACCACATCACATACGGAACCTTCGGATCTTGAAATAGATACGAGCAAGGACGATCTAACTGGCGTAGGACTCATTAAAGGAGGTCGATAATTTGCTCTTATATTCCCTAACTTAGTGTGATACGGCGGTGAAGGCATTGAAATTGTACACCCGCGGTTCCTCTTCGAATCTAAATCCTTTTGGCTTGCACTCTGCCACGACGACTCCGTTACGGATCATCTCTGCGCCCATGCCACCCCCTGTCACGAGCGGGCAGGACAGCTTTGTCACGCCCGGCAGAACTTTATACGAGTGCGGATGCTCGTTGGCAGACCAGGATGAAACGAGGGCGGGAGCTGTGGCGAAGATGACCACCCAAAACAAGTCGTCTGTCTATATAACCAACAAGAATCACGTTAACATGGAGATCTTTCACTTCATCCTCGAACAGAGCAACATATACCAATTCACAGTTATCCGGTCTCGGAACTGGGTCGGGCGGGCGTGCGGCTTTAGGATGCGGACGTGCCCACATGAAGATGACGTCTTGCTCAACACGAGGGGCACGTCCTTCCTTGAATCCGCGTGCGTAGTATGCGTTCAGGCGTAGCCATGCCTCGTGAGGGAAGCCATCGACCCAGGCTTGCGAGTTCGGCTGGGCGCCCTTTATGGGGCCGATATAGTGTGACTCGCCGTAATCTGAATTTATCGACAAAGTTTCAGAAGCAGCCAATGCTTCAAAGGAAAAGAATAGTGGGTTACCGTTCCATGAGATCACTTGCACGATATCGACCTTGTGGCGGTGGGCAATCAAATGCTCCCACCGCCGCACGAAGAGCCAGTCATCGCCACGATAGATCCACTACATGTGCATGTGTGAGACGCAACGACGAACGAAGGTCTGCACATACATTCTTGTTCCACGAGTCGGGGCCGTAGTGCTGGGATGGTTCACATGAGTGCTGGCTCAACAAAATGTGAAACCCTATCCACTCACAGTAAAAAACCAGGGAGAGACGGCAGCCATATATAACCGATCCTTTAGGTAGTGCCAATGATGCCGATCAGTGTCCACCTTCGGTCGATGAACCTCGCGTCGAGGAGAGTCCGCGTTCAGGTGTAAAGGCCATCCACCATTCCACTGGTGAGCAACAGAGTCAGGGCAAACGCAGTTACAACTGTCCGCTCTCACGTGGAAAATCCCATCCATAGAGGCAACCTGAGGATATTGCACAGGGTTCATGAAAAATGCCGGCACGAAACGAATCTAGATCATGACCAGAAACGTCAGACACGTCGCGGGAGTAAAAGGTGTTGTGCTGACAGGCGCGATCCTTTCTAGACGTTTTCTGGCAAAACTCCAGGCCTCATTCATGGACGCCTTGCCAAACGTGCACTGATCGCCTGCAAACGTAGAGACTAGCGCCTTGCCGTCGTACAACAGTTGATTGGGATGCTGAGCAGTCATCTCCAGATAGCCGCACAGGTGTTCGACGTCGTCCTCGGTCGCTGCGGGGATGCTCCTTGCTCTCTACTTCAAACGAATGACGCATGTAAAAAAGAGGGACAGACACATACGCCATGTCGAAACTCAGAAACAGCTTGAACTCAGTCTTGAGCTGCAGCGCAGCGGCATAGCAGTCTGCCACCCGAGCCCGCTGCCAGTCTTCGCGGCCGACATTGAGTGCAAAACCATCACTGCTGCATCTCAGCCCCTGCGCTCGGGTTGGACTGGAAGGTACTCACAGACCATGAGTGCTGGCGAGCTCGATATCGGCAGTCCAATCGTCAACGGTATACGGCTGTCCTCATGAATAAGACATCACGAAATCTCTCTTCTGCGCGAAAACGACACTACATGCGTGTTTCCTAGCATAAAACTATGGCCAACAATGTAGAGCGTTGAAGGTCGAAAGTAAGAATAACATACTGCGCTACGACATATTTGGGCTCTCCGGTCGATTTCCTGTGGCCGAAGAGGGTGCGTCTCAACGGCATGCTTGCAGGTAGTAGAATATATCAAGGACTCGGATGATCAGCCGTAATAACCTCCGCGTAAAGTACTTGGTTACGGAAGGCCAACTCTGCAGATATGAGTGCAGGCACCAATTAAGAGACGCTCAGTTAAAGAAATGAATGGTCTGAAGGATCCAGATGCAAAAGAAAAGAAGATGCACAGAATAAAAAATTGCCCGCTGACTGGATCGAACAATCGACCTCATCATTCCACAAGCCTCATGCTGTACGAGTGACGCGCTCTACCACTGAGCTAAGCGGGCTGACGAATAGCCTATTGAGCTATAGAACTTGATCGATCTAGCATTACGTTTCCAGATGATCTATCGCAGTGGTCTGCGAAGCACACAGCAGAAGTGCATGAATACCAAGTTTGTAGCCATGATATTGTCTACAAGTGTAGTCCTGATTCTAGGGACTGCACCAGTGGGGCTATGGCACAGAGGTAATTCCTCAAAGCCGAACAGAAGACAGGTTGGAAAGATCCTCTGTTTCAGATGGGAATTCAATGGTTCTGTCGGTTGATAGAACGTGATTCAACGAAGATCTTGAAAGGGGAAAAGTTGCCAGACAAACTCACTCATGCACGGAGTGCTGAGCAGTTTGAACTGCGTGGCAAGGGTCGATTTACGACATTGGCAGCGATATCGCAGCCGTCATTGCTGGTGTTGCTGCATCAAAAGAATGTGGGGACCACTGCAAAGGCAAATTATGTTTCTTTCCTCACGGGCTCTAGTTGATGTTGCGGTGTCACTCAAACTTACTCACGCCCCCCTTCTTTTGTAGGTGGGATAATGACTGCAGCATGCGTGCCAGTGTCTTTGGGAGTATAAAAACGTACCAACACTCCACCTCTCAGCTTTTAAAGCAATGCACAACACCCCCCAGCTTTTCCACACTCCCAACCATCTACAGAAGGAGAAGGCCCCCATGTGCACTTACTCTGGCACACAATATTGTGCTCATCTAGGTCTGATATTTGGATCCCACCTGAGATTCTATGGTGATGATTGACTTGCTCAAGATGATTGCCAGCTTCATCATGTCTACGTGTTATGGATCAGTACACTAGATCGGTGGCTATAACCATACAGAGGGCAATGAGAGGCTTGGGCTGTAGCACAGCACAGTACAAGAACACAGCAGAGTGAGATTTGACAGTATAGCAAGATTGCCAAATGGGCATACAGGTGAGGCATATTTTACAAGAGAACAAGCTGGTCTATACGTATGCTAGTCCATATGTTTATATAGAATAACTGTAGGTCATAGGGTATCCTACTACAGTAATTATAGTACAAAGAGAAGGCGACTCATCAGCACTGTGAGCTGCAGAATCAAACATTCTAATACAACTGCACAATGAGAAGTATGAGTAAGACTGATGCTGCTGCACAATAGAAAGAAGGAAAGTCGTAACACTATGAACCAATTAACAAAACATGATGGTACTTTGCTCTCGCAGTGGTAGTGTGTTCGCAGACTGCACTTGATCCGAACGACAGCGTGGGTACACAAAATACGCATCTGATGCGGAAAAACGGATCAAAGATGCATTTAGGATGCTGATACCCATACAAGACCTATTGTTTCCTCGATGTGAGCCTCAGAATATCCTGCGTTACAAACCATTAGCCACGATACACACGCAGAAGACATGAAGTAGGATAATTCGGCGCAGAAATTCTCCCTCCGTCAAGGCAACCTACCCATGTACCTCCAAATTATAGGTTCGAGGGTATGATTACGAGGCTATAACTGCAGATGATCGTTCAATGAGTACTACCGCTACTTTCTTGACACGACATATTGATTATCGGAATACCATGAGCGCAAAGATCATGTCGAAGTAGACGGTACACTGTATGCGCAAAAGCGCGATTCTGCGAGTGAGTTATGTATATGTCTGCATCTTACACCTGTCAGAACCTGAATGTCACCGGGAACGATGCGACACGATTTGGAGAGTGCAGTGTAACATGTGTGCTAAAATTTGCATGACACAATACGACACGCATGTTGATATTGTTAGGGTTTAGCGTACCGGAGTAGCCAAACACCTATAATCAGGGTTAACAGGGATCTCCGAGACGAACGCGAAAGCAATACTGCGATTGCAACAAGAGGACAAACGACAAGATACAAAAGGAGGTCAAGATGCTTTTGTACGACGTATAGTGAGTCGGCTTTATAGTACTCGTATCTGCTGCGGTTTGATAATCATGAAACAAAAAAGGTAGACATAACGAGGGGGGTTACAGCCCCTTGATCACTCCACTGCTGCGCATGTGGAGTAGAACGTCGTAGAATACAGGAGAATGAAAGGAAAATAAAAGTGCGTGCCTCTGATTATTGACAGATATGAGCGACAATACTGTAGTATATTAATATTACTGTCAAGAGTAGCGAAGTAGAGGGACCGTGCGTCGAGCCCTCAGTTGTGATGGCAAAGCATTCAAGCACCTTGCGTACTTGCTATAGCCAGCTTCACATCTGTCTCTTCCGTCAGCAGTGCCTGTATATCTGATCTGATCGCACGACCGCCTCTCGCACTATCTGAACCATCTCCCTAGAACCCTCGGTTGACTCAGTCTCGCCCGCGTCGACTCACTCCAGGTACCTCTACGTAGGCTGCACCATACCCACAGAATGCCCCCTCCTGCGGGTTCGCAAACCTCCCGATCATGCCACGGAGGCCCTGCCTCGCCTGGAAGCGGCCATCAGGACAACCACGAGCTTCAGCGCGGTGCCGGAGACAAGACATGGCAGATCAGTAACATCTATAATTATAATCCTTCCAGACATACAACCGGTGCTGGCACCACCACACGCGCTCGGTCCTGTCCGCAGTGTGTCGAGACCCAAGCGTGCTACGTTAATACCCATATCCGGGGCAGCGCACATTCAGGGATCACTACAACGGCACCGGGCGTGGTCATGGTTATGGGGTTTGCGAACCAGAGCGACTACCTTCTAGTTAGGTCAGAAACGGAGACTATGGCGATGGGAGAGGGTTGTCAGGGGGCGCGTACACGAGATCTGGCACAGCGCGGTGGTACGCGCACCGTTGACGTGGTGTTCGGCGTCATGGGCTGGTCTGGTGTCGCGTTGGATGCGCACGGACGACTGATTGCGTGCTCCAGTGGCATTTATGTTGGAGAGGCCCTGTATCAGGAAGGCAGACTGGGTGGATGACTGTGGGTTATTTTGGAGGGATGTGGACGGAACGGGTGTGGTGACAATGGAAAGGGCTGGTGGACTGGTGGAGGTCATTGATAGTCGACTCGACGTCGTGATGAGGGGAGCCATGGGGGGGTGAATGGACGAAGGGCCTCTCTATGAGTAGAGTAGCTCGGGTGGGGTCTTACAAGCGAGTACGGATATCTAAAAAAACACAGATGCGGCGTGGACGAGGACGTGGCCAGATCATGGCCATGGATACGTTTGTATAGGAAGACGTTGCACACAACGCCGGCGCAAGCACCAGGATTTAGCAGTTGTAAGCTGTGACCGCTACCTGGATGGTGCTACGTCCGTCAAATTATTCTTACAAACATGGAAAGCTTTAATAGACTTTCCCATGTGTCATCTCAGACACAATTGCTACTGGCAGGCACACTCACACAGTCACTGCTTTAACGTAGACATCGCACCCAGGCCACAGAGGGTCTTCACTAGGCACGGAGTCAATATACTTGTGGTGCTATGCCCACCACTGCAATTCCAGGGGTTATAATCGGTATGGTGGTTGCATTCATGAGTGTACTTAATAGTTGTTCTGATGTGTGCTCTCATATTCAGCTACTATCCATTGGACTTCTAGGGTTCTGTGCTAGTATTCAATAACATACTGTCGAGTTACTCTCCTGTTAGTGGACCACCACTCATCCACTTTAAACGTCTCAAATGGTTAATAGCATCATAGTTGTTCACCTTCATCATAATTCTTGCCACCCTTCTCTCCGTGATCTGGCTACACCTCATATCATGGATGCTTATTGTGTGTCCCTGACATGAGATTTCATTC
>QLPN01005594.1:4718-28208 GCA_003314395.1 Albatrellus ellisii | reverse complement strand
CCAAGATCACGCCACGGAGAACTGGTAGCGCATAAAGCATCCATAGAGACCAGTTGGTCAAGTGAAATAGATGCCTGCTCAATTTCAGCGGGACAGAAGCAAGACCAGTGTCGAAGTGACGGCTGGAGCCCGCTGCAGGAACCGCTAGATGAAAAGGACCAGGGACCCCTTTCATAAGCATTAGCGCATTCGTATTGTTGATTTGAATATGTACATCGCGACATACTCGGCAACTTCTGATCCAGACATGAGATGTGGACGAGTTGTTGATGAAAGCAACTGTAAATGGGAGTGAGGTAAGAGCAACGACTCGGATGTGCGGGGTGTCTGCGGAGGGTGGAGAGGCTTTTGTGGTGTGTTGTTTTGACACAATGCCTTTTGAGCAGTTGCCCCGCAGATGTCACATGGTATTCTAGAAAAATTACAAGGGCTTGATACTAGACAGGATGTCAAGCGAAATATGGGCACTTCCTTCTGAGGCATATGGTCCGTCGGTGCAAATAATACAGCGGGCTATCAAATAAACTAAAGGGAAATACATGGTAGCGAAGCAAGCAATGTCCTGAAGGAAGTCGAAAGACATGAGGAAGACGACAATCAAGCAGGAACCATGTGCGAATGAAGAGAACAAGATTTTAGCCGAGATTGTCTGACAAATCAACATGCAATTCGAATTATAGGCTCATGCCAAATGTCTTTCACTTCCTTGTCAGTGGATTCTTCTGCTTCGGCAGAAAATATATTTGTGGGCTTCTATACAGCTTGAACTTCCCGCAGCTGTTGGAAAGACTTCTCGGATCCATAGTTTGGGTGGAGGATACCCGGTAACTTAGGGAATCCGTATGAATTTGGCTGTGTTGCACTGTCACAGTCACAAGCGTCATCGTAGTATGATCATGCAAACATAGCAAGAAACCCCACTTTGCGGTGTCTCCCCCAGGCGTGATCTCTGCTGTATCTGCAAGAGGGCGCTTCTGGTTCGTTCGAGAGAGCGGACGGACTGTAGAATGAAGTGTGTATTCTCAGTCCCTTCGTAGAAGACTGAGGGGAAAGGACTATACGCGGGGGAATTTTTTTAGTATGTACGTGTCCGGCCTGAGTCGTTGCAATGCATCGGGGCAAACAGAGAAATTGCCTTCTCTTCGAGAATCCTGTTGATCCAATGCCTGGCTGACGTATCATGTCCGCATCTTCTTTTGTCGGAATGCAATATCAGTTCCAATAGCACGATCAACCCAGATGTATCGTCTTGCATGGTTGCTAGTACAGCGATGTAAAAAAGAACGATAATACGAACTACGTATTGCCATAATCTCGTCTATGCGTGTCATGTCAACACAGATCCCTGAGAGTCTACTGACCACAACTCCAGCCACACGTCACAAGACTGTCAACCACAATAGTCCAGGTCGCAGCTTGTCGCAACCAACGTGTTGTTTCAACTGGTCACCAATCACTTGTCAATTGCTCGAAGAGCAGTATGGCAGCATGCCTGGCAAAGATGAAAGATGGGTGCCTTAATCCGCGCATTACATTGAAATGCTTAATCATCCTGTGCGATGCGACACTGTACAGACGTTCTTGGGTCCTCACCCTTGTGCGATTCATTCGTTTAGGTACCCCTACGACATCCTTGGGCATAGTGAGAATTACCACGTGGTAAGTATATTTCGTCCAGATCAATACTAATAAAGATTTGAGGGTAAAACGATAAATACATTCGCTGAACATCCCTATTATGGAAATGCGCAGCCAGTTGACTGTGCTGTGCAACATGATGGACATTACAGGAACGGGTGGAGCATATGAA
Source organism: Albatrellus ellisii (assembly GCA_003314395.1). Classification (NCBI taxonomy): domain Eukaryota; kingdom Fungi; phylum Basidiomycota; class Agaricomycetes; order Russulales; family Albatrellaceae; genus Albatrellus; species Albatrellus ellisii. The sequence goes on along the minus strand of QLPN01005594.1, from coordinate 26,398 downwards.
GCAACATACATCATTGTTGTCTGATATTGACTCTGTCCTGAGACTCAAGTGAAATCGTTTCCTCCTTATTGAGCTGTCTTGCCTCACTTTCTTGCCGATATTGCCGAGGCAAAAGTCCGAGTCCCAGCGCGTAAAGTGACCAGAAAACCTATAGTCAATATTTTCGATCATGCATGCTAACTGTATGGGCGACCGATGAAACTTACGACGAGGAGTGCTAACCAGGCGTGCTTAGCAGATTCCGGTATTTGATGTACATTGCCGGTAATCAAGGGCCACTCTGTGTACATTCCATAGTGAACCTAGTTTCCAGCGTCAGGATGCGATCAAGTCCCGACGATAGCGGAACCGACCTGGTAACCTGCCAAGGCAACAATGGCAAGTCCTAGCATAGCATGCAAATAGTTCTGAGGGGGGCGGTGTCCCACGAAGTGGAACGGCAAACGAACAAAGTGGATGAATACACCAAGCGAGACCTGAATGCTATACAAGCACAAAAGAGACAACCCAATTTTCTAAAAGGTCGCAAGATTAATAATGATGGGCATCTCGCGATGAGGAACAATGGTCATTACCTGGTGATGGTCTTGGAAATGGGTCCCAGGGAAATTCGCAGAAGTTACTTGATAACCCAGAGTCCATCCAGCAATTATTACTGGGCCAGAGATCAAGAAGTTGATGATCCAGTGCGCAAACCACCAACTTGAATCGCAAAATGACAATAAGTTCACTTCAACCCTAGCTGGTTGCGGCTCACCGTCTAGTGAATGTACGAGCGTATCTTGCGACCAGAGAGCCTAACGGCAGCAAAATCAAAAAGCCGATCGAAGCGAGGAGGGCATGATCTCGTGTCTTCTTCTCGACGGCACTGAGGGGGAAGGATATGTTGTCGGTGGACATTGTAGGTAGTGGGTGAAGAGGAAGATGAGAGGGAACGAGGCGCCGTGGTACACGACATTTTGAAGGAGTCTATGCACTGCGGAACGTGACCGAGCTATACTGGCACAGGCGCACCCTTGGATCCAGAGAAACTTGTCCGCTGAATGATATTCCCACGACACCTTTCCTCCCTTCATGACGTCCCGTTGGCTTCTCTCTTTCCTTGCCTGCTTATGCCTCTCTGTTTCAGTCAAGGCTTCAGCTCTCACGACGACCATTGCACCCAACGACAGGCTATGTTTCTACGCCGACGTCGACAAGGCTGGTGAGAAGATTGGGGTGCGTCCGTGATCTGACACGCCGCACCACCGCGTCTTACCGTCCTTTCAAAGTTCTACTTCGCTGTAGGTTCCAGCTGCCTTGACATAACTAACAGTACACAACTGTTGATGTGCTGTTCCGTGCTGGCACACAGGTGCAGACAGGAGGGTCATTTGATATCGACTTTGAGGTGAAGGACCCTAACGAGAAGGTGCTCCTCGACGGCCTGCGCGAGCGCCAGGGGGATTACATTCTCACCGCAAATACTGTCGGCGAATACTCGTTCTGCTTTGAGAATGACATGTCGACGCTGACGGAGAAGCTCATCGACTTCGACATCATGGTCGAGAGTGAGCCTCGCCGTGACGCGCCCGCAAAGCCAGGCCAGATCTCGGAACACACGAGTGCGCTGGAGGAGAGCGTATACAGGTTAAATGGTCTGCTCATGAGCATCAAAAGGACACAAAAATAGTGAGCCAGAGCCTACAATGAGTGTGGCATCGACTGTGACCTCATGCTGATGGGCGACAGCTTCCACACTCGGGAGAACAGAGGGTTCTCCATCGTGAAGTCAACACAGAAGTAAATTATTTTGAGCCCTTCAATAGGCCACTGTTTTTGATGACGTGTCCTTGCTCATTCTCCAGCCGCTTGTTCTGGTATGCCGTTACTGAGACATTAGGCGTCATCGGCATGGCAGTGTGCGTGTTTCAATCTCAATAAAACCGTCCAGCATAGCTCGCGCTCATATTCACTCTAGAGTTCAGGTTTACATCCTCCAGACATTCTTCACGAAGACAGGCCGAAGATACAAGGTGTAAATTAGCTCTTCTGTGCAGCATCGAATTTTATAGTTTGCCTCATCCTTTCTGGTCGGGCGCTTCGTCGTGGTGGTCCACCATTCTGTGGTCTCTGAACATCTCGAAGTTCTGCTCGCCGGTTCATAAATGCTTGGTTTTCGATGAATGGATTGCAAAATGGGATCTGTGGCAAGGCTTGTAGGACAACGGACATGATGATATCGGGAAAGCGGGAGCAGACTTAAATGCCACAGTCTATATGGAAGCTACCAAAGCCATGGCTCTCACCCCTCGGTCAGCTGAATGTTATGACGTTGTAACTACTCTTGCCGAATGGTTCGCGCTTCCTCTTAACTATCCCCAGGTGCATTGTTGCTACTCTGGGGTTGACGACTAGCCCCAAAATGAAGTATCCAAGTGACCAGCTGATTGATGTGCCTATCACATTGTCTGGTTATTACGTGAGGATGGACACGAAACGATGTTGACTGCCCACGGTGGGCTGTATGGACAATACCACATTCACGCTGTAGCATTGAGATCAAACAAGTCCATTTCAACTACTTTGATCAGTTTTCTGTAAAGTAACAAAGACCGAGAAATTGAGCACAACTGGGTTCCGCACGCACGTGCATCGAATATTTAATACATCTTCCGAGAAACGCCGCCGCTCAGATCACGGGCGACATGCTGCAACGAGAAAAACACAACAGACGTTCGAGCGGAGAGCAAAGAACACTAAAGAAAAAGTATAACAACACGTATGTATGTACGTTAGTCAGTGGGCGAGTGCGTTGATACGACATAGACATTAACGCAGACGCGCTTCACGTCAGAGGCACCTCAGTGGTCGCGAGACTTTCTGGGTAGAGCGTGGTGAGCAGACTGCTGTGGGATACAAGACCGAAACGCACCTACCTGTACTCGCCGTCGGCAGCAACGCTGAGTTCTTCGATCTCGCCCTGGATGGCATGCAGCGCCTCGGCAGATGCGGCGTGAAATGAGAGCTATGCAGGTGTATAGAAAAGTGAGCTGGAGGAGCGGGGACGACGATGAAAATACATGCCTGAGCCTTGACTAACTCGTTCAAGTTCTTCAGGGGCTCAGACTATATTACGGAGAAAATAGTCAGGCGTGCTGTGTGAGTCAAGCGAAGGCACATACATTATCGAGGACCGCTTTCATGAGCGTGATGGCGAACTCAGTCTTCTGCACAAGATAGTCTTCTGCGGTCTCAACTTCAATCTGGCGTTGCTCATCCATCCCATCCCTCCTATGCACACAGATGCCGAATGCAAAATCAATCAGTCAATTAGCACCAGTGCGACGGCTAGCACAGGCAAGATGAAAGGAAGGAGGGACACGCACCCCGCCTTCGCGGCATCGAGCATGAGCCGGCTTTTGCGCACGGCCTGGCGCGCCTCCATGGCGACGTGAATGGAGGACGCGAGCGTCGCCTGCCACGGCTGGAGGAAGTTATAGCAGATCGTCTCGTCCTGCTGCACGCGCGCCTCGGCGATCTTCTGCCACGCACCCGCATACTCAGACAGCGCGCGGGCAAGGCGGTCGTTGTTGGGGGTACTAGCCTGTTGCACCAAGGTCGCTGCGGATGTCGCGGCGCGGCAGAGCGCGTGGGGGAGAGTCTTGTGCTGCTGCGCGGAGGGTGTGGGCTGTGCAGGCGTGGGGAGGTTCGTGCCAGTGATATTGGTGGCGGCGAAGTTGGAAATGTTGTGCCTAATAGTGGTGCCGAGTTCGGCAATTGTTTCCTGGACTTGCGTCGGGTAGTCGTACGTCTCAGTCTCATATACCCTGGCTACTCTGCAGGGGATGGGGGAGTGAGATACAGTCGTCACGGAAAGAAATGGATGCAGGGTTGGAGGAGAGATAAGCACATACTTGGAGATTGTGACGTGGGCCTGGCGGAGCGCATCGACACGAGCCTCGAGATCCCTGTATTCTGTGCATGCGCATCGTGCCTGAAAACGGGTTATAGGTGTGGGAGATGGGAAATTACGGACCTTGGGGCAGCTCTGTAATCTCATCGGGAGCATGTTGTCCGAGGCGTTCACGGGTTGCCTGTAGGGTAGTGGAGACGCTCGTGGAGACGGTCTTGGCGATATCACTAGCAGACTTGCTGATGCTGAAGCTCGGGAGTTGGGATCGGAATTGATTCCAGCCGTCCATTTGTCGCGACTTATGCTTATGGTATGTCTGGTGCTGTGGGAGCTACTGGGAGGAGAAAGAAACTTGAGGGTAGGTGTCTTACGTCAGCACTCTCATGCGGTGGCGTGCGTAGCTACGCGCGACGCGTGTGCTCTACAACGATACGGTTTGGCTCTCTCTCCTTCCTGACATCCTCAAAACCAACAATGGCACCAGCAGGTTTTGACTTCTCAAATCAAATACGGTGCGTAGCGGCCACAATGCACATGTGCTGTCTTTCTGACCGCTTGGATCGCACTGGTAGCAATGAATTTCTGCAGAACAAGGGTGTCGTCGTGCCCAAAGCGACCAGCACCGGCACCACCATCGTCGGCTGCGTCTATCAGGATGGCATTGTCCTTGGCGCTGACACCCGCGCGACTGAGGGTGAGATTGTCGCCGACAAGAATTGCGAGAAGGTGCGCCCTGCTCAAACAACTCTTTTTCCCGCTCGCCCATCGACCCCGCACAGATCCACTATATCACAGAATCGATACGCTGCTGTGGCGCGGGCACTGCCGCCGATACTGAGTTCATCACCGCCCTCATCTCATCCAACATGGAGCTTCACGCGCTCTCGACCGGCCGCAAGCCCCGCGTCGTGACTGCTATGACCATGCTTAAGCAGCGGCTTTTCCAGTACGTGCACCCTTTCTACCATCTTCCTTAGTGCACAGCTCGGCTGAGAGACGGCGACGGCAGGTATCAGGGACACATCGGGGCGGCGCTCGTACTCGGCGGCGTCGACGTGACCGGCCCACACCTCTTCACAGTGCACCCGCACGGATCGACCGACAAGCTGCCCTACGTGACCATGGGCTCCGGCAGCCTCGCCGCCATGGCTGTCTTCGAGGCTGGGTGGAAGCGCAACATGAATGTGCGTCTCGTCTCTTCCTCCTCTCACCACCGACCCGCCAACTCGCACACGGCTGCTGATCCTCGCCCGTGTCCCTGCAGCGGGACGATGCACTCGCGCTTGTGACCGCGGCGATCTCAGCCGGTATCTTCAATGACCTCGGGTCCGGCTCAAACATCGACGCGTGCGTCATCACGGCGTCGCACACAGAGATGTTGCGCAACTATGAGCGCCCGAACCAGCGCGAGCAGAAGGAGCGGCGGTACAACTTCCGCAAGGGCACGACGGCGTGGACCGCAGAGCGTGTGCGCTCGCTTATCGTGAGCGAGGATGTCGTCGAAGTCAAGCTTGGGGGCGAGGCGATGGACACTAGCTGAACGGCTACGTAGGTTCCGGTTTGTGCAATGTAATGTGTACCCGAGTTGTACAATGGAAAATGCCTAACACTCGCTGTACTGTTCTGCTTTGCCAATGTGCTATTGGCCTGACCTCGAGAGGTAAATGTGGAACGAGTGATCTGTGCGAAATCCTTTTCGCTTGTTCTGCACCACAATCCTACACGCTACACAATTTGTCGTAGGCTAGCCGGGCCGCGTTCCTACACTTTCCCGTACCACGCCATCACGGGGGCTGCATAATCTCTGAGAACGGGCAGAAAGGTAGATGCCATACATATAAGAGGCAGATCAGTGACGGCGAAGATGAAGAGGGGGGGAGGGGGGAGTATCATATGATATGCGAGAGTAATGTCACAATGTAGGCGATGTATATGAACCCGAGGAATGAAAACAAAAGAACTGAATAAGTAAAAACGGCGCGAGGGACTGGGTAACGCTGGATGCAATTTTTGAATGGGATGTATTGATGTGCAATCTGTAGGTGATGTCAGTTGAGGCCACGATCAGCGATCGTGAGACCAAAGGCCAGAAGAGAATGGTCTGATGTGAGCATAAAGTGCCATGATAGTCGTGATATAGTACCGAGCATGATTCTTCATGTATCGTGGGACGTGCTTCTGCAAATGGATAGTTGAAGAGGTGTCGCTAGGCTATTCCCGTTCTCGGGATTGTGAGCTGATCAATCCAATCGCGGTACACAAGAAGTCTATGCGTTTGTCTCCTCTGCAGGGGAGATAACCGCTACGAGCACAGAGATGTCTGTATCACATGCAATCAGCACCAGGCGAAGTCACCAAGCGAGAAACAAGCTGCGCACCGTCGGTCTTGCCCCCTTTAAACATCCTACCTTCTTCCTTCGCGCGGCGCGCAAATGGCACCTCGTCGTCAACTGGAGCTGCAGCTCGCCCCTCGGACACGCTGCGTGCACGTGAACACAAAGCCTCGCTGAGCATCCCTGCGAGCGTGCGCCGGCCGAGGCGGGCGGCTGTCGCGCCGAGAAATGTGCGGCGGAAGCGCACCACCTCGTCCAGCACGTCTTCGTCCCACAGATTATCGCTGAGCCCGTCTGACGCCAGGATAAGGATGTCGTCTGCGCAGACAGGGAGTGTAAGGACCTGCGCCGAGGATGGCTGCGTCCGCGATGCTGGGCCTAGCTGTAATGGAGTATTGAACTAAAATAAATATCATTAGCGGCAGGCCGTGATGGTGATGTAGGGAAGAATACGCACACTCCACCACATCTCTTCACTCCGCCACACAATATCTTCCCCTCGGACGAGCATTGCCATGCAGTCGCCGAGATGCGCAATGCGGATATAGGCATCACACACCTGCAGTTCCTCGGGCTTGCCTGCTGCAGCATGGGCCTGGACCGGCACGTGGGCAGGTGGCTGTGCGGGCGGAGGCGTAGGGACATTGTGGTCGAGAATGGCAAGAAGAGCTGTCGATGAGCCGGTCATGAGGGGGACTGGCTCCTCGGCAAGCACAGGCGGAACGACGTGGGCCTTGAGCGTCTTCTCGTATGCGCGTTGGAGGATGAGCAAGACATCCAGTCCATCTTCTAGATCTTCAAGCGCATCGTCCGGCTCCTCGGCCACGGACTCAAGGTCAACGGGCTGAGGGGCCGGTGGGGGATTCCACGGCGTATATGCGGAGATGAAGGGAACGGGTGGAGGCTCGTAGAAGGATATCGATGTTGGGGAAGTGGGCGGAGGTAAATGAGTGGCGGCGGATGCGACTTCGGCAGAACAAAAGTGCATGAGTCGCCGGGCGAAAAGCGCCGAAGGCGAAGGATCCGTTGGTGGGCCTTTAGGCGATTCTAAGATGGGTGATAGAAAGGTCAGCATGCCATCGACACAGAGGGGAGACACTGAAGGCGCAGGTTGAATGACAGGATGGGAAAGGACGAAGCCAACGAGAGACGGTGTGAAAAGGGAAAACGTACTACAGCGTGACCATCCGCCAACACCATCTGCCACACCCATCGCATTCTCTCTCACAAAATAGGCATCCTCGCCTACTTGGACAGCTAGATCAAGACCATCTGTGACTCGGGAGGTGTGAGTGCTGGAGCCCCATTTGGCGGCGGAGGTGTGAGGGGCAGGTGGTCGCGAGCGCTTGGGAATGCCGTACGCTCCTACATCAAAGTGATAGCGGTGTTTACTGTGGCGCTTGCCGGCGTGGGCGGCAGAGCCATAGGCATCAGCAGCGACAGTATGGCAAGATGCAGGTGGGGAGACGAAGGGGGAGTAGGGGAAGAAGGGGCCAGTGTGTGAGCCGGGGAGAAGGGAAATGTTTGAGCTGGGCACATTGGACTGCGGGGACGTCAAAGCCAGAGACGAGGGGGGAGCAGGGCCGCCGTGGTTGGGGCCGCCAGAGGACTGGGAGGAGTTGTGGGAGTGATGGGTGGGTGAGGTAGGAGGATGGGGAGGATTGACTTCGGCCTTGGCTTCTACGGGGAGACGGGAGGGGGAGATGACATGAGAGTTGCCTGGACGAGAAGACGGAGGGGGAGTGGGAGAAGCGTCGAAGAAAGCGAGGGCAGAATGGACGGTGTACAGGGAGCGGGAGGCGGAGAGAGAATTCGAGCGGTTGCGGGGAAAGGAGGGCGGGGACGAGGCGGGAGAGGGAGGGACAGTGCGGGGGATGACGGTGGCGAGACGTTTGTGAAAGGACATGATCGTTGTCTGGCCAGTGGGAGCCATCGTGAGCAAGTCTCAAGTCTCAGTCTGCAGCGCTCTCTCCACATCCTCTCGGCTATTATCGGCTCGGCTTCTTCCGAATTCATAGCAACCAAACAAAAAAGGTTCGATTATTATTATTATTACTTTTATTATTATTGACCAAGCCATAAATATCATCCTTTAGTAATATGGTCGCAGTCACCTCGGCTTTGTAGTGGGGTTCTGTTTACTGTTGGTCTGTGCTATGATAGATGCCTTCCAGCCATCTAATCACCGCACCATATAAAGTTTTTCAGAAGCCTGTCAGATTTCAGACAGTGGCAGGTATATGTGGCACAGGACACGTAACATGAGGACATTATACGACTAAACCTGTACGGTGCATGCAGGGGTATTCGCGCTTATATAAGCAAGACAACACAAAGGCAACAATTTTGCACGACGATGCTCGAAGAAGGACAGTCGGGACCAAACATTAGAAACAGTATGGACAGAGAGTTACCACGTGTGGACAATGAGTGAAAGTAGAAATGAAAGGTAAAGCAAGGTCGGGGTCGTGAAGTGTAACAGGCGGAGTGAGAGGACCATGTGCGAGCTGCGCGGTTTGGCGAGTGCACCACTACAGAAGGAGCCCAAGGAACGAGGCGAGCCCACACACGCCAAAAGCGAACGCGAGGGCGGGCATGGAGCCGACAGCGAGGCGTGCGGCGCTGGACTTTTTGGACGATGCGGCACCCGAGGCCGAGGACGTTGAGGAGCCGCTCGTGCTGCTCGCGGTGGACAAATTCGACCCCGAGCTGGACGACGACGTCGTCGGGGCTGGGGTAGCTGTGGTGAGGGAAGAGACATTGGTAAGACGCGTGATGTGGGGGAGGGAGGGCAGGGAAGACGTACTGCCTGCGGCTTTCACATCGAAATCAGAGCTGGTCGCGTAGACCTGGCGTGGGTTCGTCGAGTTGACAAAGACGACCTGGTAGCTGGTCCCCGTCTTGAGCGTCACGTTCGTCGTGGTGAAGGTCTGCGCGCAAAGCATGGTTAACGCGCCGCATCGAAAAACGCGACCACAGCGCAGAGGAAACGAGGCTGGTTAAATTAGCCACACTTGCCTTGTCAGTCACGTTCACATACTCGGCGATTGAGAAGTTGCCATTCAGCGTCGTGTTCAGCGTGTTCGTGACGTAGATTGACACTGTGCTCGGGTCGCCTTGCGAGTATGTCCAGCTGATGAGGTTGCTCTGGTTTGCAACCCTGCGCGTCACGAACAAACAACGGCGGTCAGCAACGAGAAACGCGGACGAAGGAAAACATCGCATACCAGTACTCGCTAGCGGAGGGGCCAGTGATAGCGATCTCGGCTGTATCATAGGGTCAGTGGAGTAAAAGCTGCGTAAGACAAAATACATACCCACAGCGAGAGCGGGGAGGAGAGAAAGGGCGACAAAGGCAGTACGCATGGTGAAGGTTGCAAGATGAGTTAGGAACACAGCGTCTGCGCGTGTTGGCGTTTTTTGACCGGTTCAGACCCCGCCAAGACCCCGTGAGCCGTGAGCGTCACAAAATAGTTTTTCTTTCCTTTTTTGGTGGAGCATTCTATCAACAACATAAAGTTGAATAAGGGTAAGGCCGCGCGCTTGCGCGGCAGAACTCAGTACCGAGTATGATATAGCAAGTATGGGTTTTACTGTATTCTACACTAGTAGTAACCCGTGCGGTCGCACGGAATCCACGAATGGTATCGAATGTAGGTTACAGTGGGTTGCAGAGTTAAGTAACCCGATATATGCAAGTGCATGTAAGTTACTGTAGTAAGAATCATGTACGGGTTTACCGCAGCCATATACCCGTAGTGCTGTCATTACCCGGGAAGTGCAAAAATGATTTTCCACCACTGCTACACATCCCCAAGTCCTTATTCCTTTTTGGAATGTTATCTATGACACTACTGAATCATAGGACTATTTTTTTTTGCGGGGAAAAATTTGCGGTGAGGAGCCACAGAAAATCAAAGGAATGTGCAAAATGCCCTTCTGGACTAAGTCAAGCTCTTAGCAGGAAAAGTAGTGCAAAAAAAAAATTGAAACTTTCCATGAACACCACTCCTATATACAGAATCACTATATATGTATTTATCCTGCCATCCAGTGTTGTATGAATGTTGAGATGAACAAATCCAAATCTTTAAAAGAGTGACAAAGTGATACATCCAAGTTCAGGCCCTGCCTTGGTGTGTCAATGGGTGACTTCCTGTGAGCATCTAGAAGTTCTAGATGGACTCTAGATCTAAATTTTCGAGTCCCACCTGTGAACTCACAAATTGTAGAGTGCCCCTTTAAATTGTATAAGACATATCAACTCTAAATCAATAACAATAGGATTCTAGATCATTATACTGCTCCATTTGAGATAATACACTATGAATACCATGGGTGATGACAGCCATGGCCACTTTCCTCCTTACAGGGACCTTGTTGAGGCTGCAAGAAAAGGCTGAGTGTATGCACAGGTTTGGGCAAGCAAGGACAAACAGAGCTACTATTGTGATCAACAAACAGGCATCCCTGAATGGGGAGATAGCAGATAACATCTGCAAGTGGTAGGGCAATGGCAAGAGTGGCCATGCACAGTAGTAGGATAGTGAAGATGTCAGTGTTATGAGGCACTTGCTTAGACTGTCCAATAGGCCACTCTTAGCAGCACCACCATCTCTGTTTATACCTCCTGTGAGGATCTAGAAGCTCCAGATGGACCCTAGATCTAAACAGCTGAGAAGCCAATGATAGCTGAGGCTTATGTAATCCATTTTAGAGTCAAGAGGGGGTTTGTTTTATACACCTTCCAGAAACACACTTGTGTGCAGAACACTCAAAGGAGATGAGATCAGACAAAGGTGATTAAACAGGACAACTGTCTGTATCAGAGCAGTGGAAAGTGATGGTATGGAGAATACAGAGAGGTGAGAAAACAGGAGAGAAGAAAGTGAGGTGTGATCCTGAGTTCTGGGGTTGTATGGTGGCCTTAAGCTTAAGTACTGTTCAATGACAGATGGAATGCATGAGGTGGGCAGCAGGGAGTATGGTAACATAATGAGTTTTGGAAGCATGTGATATCCTGACATAGGTAGCTCTGACATATGTAGGGGGTGGATTGGACAGGTGTCAGGTGGATGTATGTAGTGAGTAAGCTGCAGGGTTACACCTTCCACAATTGCCCTACCTTTTACCCTCCACTCCCCTAGGACAAGCATGCCATTTTGTAAGTGTTTGACCATTCATTTCAACATTGTGTGATGTGAATGGTACTGCAGCAAAGAATTCTGCAAGGGCAGACATTTATTGAACCATAGTTCTGGGTCTTGGCATCTCAGCAAAACAATCTAGAGTACCAACTTCAAGTTCACAGAATCTGGAGGGGGGGGTACCTCCCCTCCAGATTTAAAGTTTAGAAACCCCCTCTGGACTCTAAACTGGATTACATAAATCTCAGCTATCATCAGCTTCTCAGCTGGTTAGGTCTAGAGTCTATCCAGAGCTTCTAGATCCTCACAGGAAGTCACCCAATACCCATTGTGGTAGTGAAGGCCTGTTTGCCATTGCTGGCACACAAATGCCACCATGTTGGACAACTCCTCTTCATGGAGATCATCATTGGCCAGAGACTGCAGCAAGAAATGGCTGTCATCATCATAGTGTACTATTTCAAATGGGCAGTCTAATGATCTTGAATTCTATTGTTATTGATTTAGAGTTGATTGTAAAACCCAGGCAGGGTGACAAAGGAGAGAAGGGACATGATTGTTATATAGGTGATGAAGATGAGGGCCAAAAGGTTAAGAGCCTACATGGTGGGCATGAGAGGAGGGATGGCTGGTGATGATGAGGGTGTACAGTATGTATGCAGAGGAGATAGAGAGAGTGCTAAGAGAGCCAGGTATTGTTGGAGATTACAGTGACATGCAACAGCAAATGCATGATAATATGACTGGGTGACAGCACAAATAGCATGACTGCACCACATGGACTTGCAGGACTCAGGGGTGATATGAGTGGACCCATCACTTATAGGAAATTTTCTCTCACATAGTTTTCTTTCCCCTCAGTCTTCTATGAAGAGACTGAGGTCAGTGCTAAGAGTGGCCTATTGGTCAGTCTTAGGGAAGGTCTGATACAATAATACCCCTGGTAACAAGGTGGTTGATACATGTTTGGTAGACATAATAACTGTTCCTGATGATGATGAAGAGAGGAATCAACGAGATAGTGATTAGGATGATACCACCAATGACTAATCAGAGATCCAGGATGACTTGTGTAGGAAGTCTGAGCAACATTTAGAGTGACTTAGAGTTCTTAGACTAGATCTTGTTAAACATGAAGCAGTGTGTACAACTACTTTTGTTCGCCTTTGCTATACCATACATACTACATGTACATCTTACCTACTGCGTACGTATCACACTTACCACCACCACTCCTCGGACTTCATACAAGTCCGATCTCATCCCACTCCACCTACACTTCCGGGACGACACGTGTCCCCCCACTTATAGTAGTTGTTGTTATTCACTTACAATCTCTGCATCAACTCTACACACCACACACTATATAAGAATGGGTCTTTACTGTACCAACTCCTCAGACGTCTTACACACTGTCTGACATCTCCTTACTGTGTCATGGTACCCACTGTACCCATGACTTACTACATTGCTGCAGATGCAATGTCTATTCTTTCACTGCTACTCAATGTCACTACTGTTATAACAGTTCTTGCTACCTGCCATAGCCTGCATGCACAGGTTATGGGCCCTGCCCAGTGCACAGCAGGTATCCACATCAATCTCCACTACACCGCTGATGAGCATCATGCACACGTAACACTGGAAAATGACCATCAGCGACATCAGGCGAACACAGTGACATTAACACGCCACATGTGAAAATCATCTGCAGTTGCTATAATCGCACATTCACGCAGGCGTCAGAAAACAATACCGGGTCAGCCGACAAGGGATAGGATGAATAGGCTGAGGCATGGTCTAGACCCACCAAAGTAACCATGGAGGCACAAGTCGTGAAGTCAGCATTTGGTGCGATCGGCACTATTCCTCTTTTGCTCATCCGCTATAGTATGATACTCTATTTGCTCACATACAGACTCCACTTCATTTCAAATATCCCTATGATCGACCCTACATTGTAAATTTTCTGTTGTGTTTTGTTGTGCTCCAGTCTTGGAGCTAGGCTTGTATTTAGATAGTGCATCGTCCATCCAAATGACCAGATTTCCCCCACCCTCGATTTGACTTCTTCTCCCATCTGAGTCAATAATCAAAAAGCGAGTATCAACCTTCCCTCCATGTGTCTTATTATTGAGAAAATTGCACATTCCCAGTAAGTCACATTTATCATTGCGTTGCATAGCATTCTCCATTGTGTTCTCCATTGCGTTCTCCATTGCGTTCTCCATTGCATTCTCCATTGCGTTGCGTTCTCTACTGCGTTGCGTTTTGTTTCCACTACATTGGATTCTCTGTCGTGCTCTCTATTGCATCATTTTGCATCCATCTTATTGCGTCATATCACCGGTTTATTACCCAAGTTGCATTCCTCTAGTAGCTCTAGTCGAATCGCACTATTGCGCTTATTGCGCTTAACTACTAATCCTCTCTACTTTGGTGTCTAGGGAACTTTATGGCTCACACCCTCCAGCAATTGCTGTGGTTGTGGTTACTTTCCCCCTCCAGCCCGGCACAGCACATATCACTGCTTACATCATCATCTTCACCATATTCCTCAACAACATCCAGAACGCAAACGCGACACCACTACCAAAAGTCAACATACCCACTCTTGACGGATCATCAAACTACAAATGATGGTCAACTCTAGTCAAAAGCATGCTCATCGTTCTCAAAATCTGGTACACCATAGAAGACGGAGCACCTACACCAGACTATGAAAAATTCATCAATGAACCAAAAACAGAATACACACCAGAGAAATACCACTATGGCACCACACCCCTAAACCAAGCTGCACTTGACAAATTTGATGAAGATGATGCATCAGCCAATGCATACCTGACCTTATATGCAGGACCTACCACTGATCATCACATGGCTAACGACCTTCCGGCCTACATCAATTGGTGAACACTCAAATGAGAATACGGTGTCAAAGGAGCCATGTGAACCTTCTATGCACACTGACAATTTCAAGAGTTCAAGTTCATTGAAATGCTACAACTTGCGTGTGCTAAGAGCGGCCTATTGGACGGTCTTAGGGAAGGTCTAAAATGTTACTCCTGGTAACCAAGGTTTGGATATTGGCTTGATGAATGTAATAGAGGTTCCAGATGACGATGAAGAGTGGGATTAACGATATAGTTATGAGGATGATTCCACCAATAACGATACGAAGGTCCAGTTTGACTTAGTGTAAGATGTCTTAGCGACTTTAGAGTTCTTAGACTTAGTTCTGAGAGAGAAACGAGGTCGTAGCGAGCTTAGTTCAAGCGCAGTATAAGGAGAATCCCTAGATTGTGAAGTTGACAAGACTGGGGTTTAAGACCGCCAGTTTGTCAACTATTTATACTAAACTAGTGATCTAACTATAGTACAGTTTGCGCAGTAATGCGCAGTAAGTATGCGTCCTTGTGATGATAGTGGCTCAGCCACAAACGCGAAATGAACAAGAGATATACAAAGGTAAATAAGAGCGAGAGATGGGAGTCCTTGCTAATTGTATAGTAATAGTCCTTAGCAAGTAAATGTTATAATAAATAAAGAAAGAGAGAAATAAGAGAAAAGATAAGTCTAATATAGTACCTGGAGCTATGCTCACACTTAAGTATATAAATACTTAAGTACTATAAAAGAGAAAGGGAAAGATAAGTCCTTACTAAGTAAAGTGGAGCTAAGCTCACACTTGTAGTAATAATACTACACTTTACTAGTAAGTAAGATAAAGAAAAAGAAAAAAGAAAAAAAGAAAACCCGTTACGAGGTGCCAAAGCAAGTGCCTCGTAACAGCGTGCATCAAGCTAGCGGATAGCAGGAAAACCATCACAGATAATGATATGGCTATAGTTCTACTCATGGGACTTCCTCAGACCTGGTCCAACATAGTTGTGGCCTTCCTAGCTAACCAACCAGATCTCTACAAGATCAAAAGCGACTCTGTTTGCAAATGCATCAAAGAAGAAGCCAACCGCATTGAAGGCAATGCCCACTCACTTCTCTCATCTGCGCAGCGTGTGTGCACTACACCGGCCTCAACCTTCTCAGCCAGCACCTCTGCCTTCACTCCCTCTCCCTCAGGGTTCACCTCGTGTGGCAAACTGAAACTTAACAGGTACACCTGCACTAAATGTGGACCCGAAGGACATTCAGACGGTTTTTGCTGGATTCTACACCCAGAGAAAAGGAAGGATAGGGGAACTACTGCTAAGTCTACTATAAATACTGTTGTCATTGATCCACCGCCTCCTATACCTCCCGCAGTTACAAATAGCCCTACTCTAAATATGATGGGACCCAGCCCTTGCAGTTTGTTCTACTTTGATGCACGAAACGACTGGATGCTAGATAGTGGAGCAAGTGACCACATCTCACCACACCCTGCCGACTTCATACCAGGCTCTGTGCTTGACACTCCAGGCACCATATGCCTTGGCAACAACGATACAATACCTTACTTAGGAATTGGGACAGTAGAAGGAACTACAATCGTAGAAGGAAAACTATGCCATATTACACTAGAGTGAGTTCTCTATGCTCCACGTGCTGGATCTCGCTTTATCTCCATTCCACAGCTCACAAATAAAGATCTATCAGTAACATACACCAAAAACAGCTGCAGGATATACAAAGACAATGAAACATGTGCTACAGGAACCACCCACAATGGCACCTACTGGCTATCACTCACCATCACCTCCTCATCTGCTCTAGCCATGCTCTCCACCCTCAAACCCACCTATGCAACCTGGCACCATAGGCTGGCTCATGCACCACAGACCCTCCTAACAAAACTACATGTCAGGCTGCTATTATTCTCCTTATTTTTCTCTTCATTTTTCTCTATTTTCTTACATCTGTATTGTCATAGATCTTACAATCGCTCCTGATCTATCGAAGCGATTCTCACGGTCACATACTCTTTCTCTTCGTCTTTATCGGCCGATGACGCATATGTCGTCCGATCTCCGATCGGCCCGTTCTATCTTTAGTTATGACTCACTTTCTCACATCTACTGCACATGCTCACCAATCCTTCTCACACCTGCTGTGGAGTATCACCAATCACTCCCACAGTTACTGTGGAGCTCAGTCAGCAATGACGTGTCCCCTCTATTATTGGATATGACATCATCACTCTACTTTCTCATTCTCCAGCCCTATACTGTACTGCATGGTCTGTGCATGGTCTAGGGTACTATATATACTTAGGACTCCTGGTGGTTTATTCTCCAGTTCTGATCATCTGGGATATCCGCTATGTACAGTACCATTCTCTCTTCTCTCTTACTATACGCTAATATATCTGGGATATCTGCTAGTCTAAGCGCGATTGTCCTTTTTGTTGATTTAGCATTCTTCCTCAGTTGTTCGGCTTTGACATAGCGTCGGCCTCACACTACATGACCCGACATGTGTATCAGGGTTTGACGCCTCACATCAATCCCAAACATACACCACACCATGCACGGGATGCACCTTTGGCAAGCTCATGAGAAAACCCTTTAAGAGGTCATCAAAATGGGCCCTTCAACCCCTAGACCTCGTACACAGCGACCTCGTTGGCCCCATGCAGACTAAGTCCCTTCAGGGCTCTTTCTATTTTGTATCCTTTATAGATGACTTCTCTGGCCTCACTGTTGCATTCACACTAACCACGAAGGACAGTTTCGCTCAAGCCCTGCAAATGTTCATCGTGTGGTCTCAAACGCAAACAGAGTGCAAACTTAAAATCCTGTGGACAGACTGAGGAGGAGAATACATAAACCACACCATATGCAGCATACTAGATGCCAACAGAACAGCACACAACCTCATGGCACCATACTCTCCTGCACAAAACGGTTGCACAGAATGATGGAACAGAACCATCATCAACTCAACCTTATCTATGCTCCACACCACATCTATCTCATGAGGATTCTGGGAATACATGCTAACATATGCCATACACATATACAACAGAATCCCACAATGCATGTGCAACTGGTGCACACCCCAACAACTTTGGTCTGGTGGAGAACCCCCAGATATTGAATACCTATGCATCTTCGGGTGTCTAGCATACGTAGCAACACCAACTGAATGTTGCACAAAACTTGACCCACGGAAAAACCCATGGTACACATAGGATGCAAACCCAGGACAAAGGCCTGGAGATTCTGGGATTGTGACACACACTGAGTCGTTATTTCGTGCGATGCAGTCTTCGACGAAGCAAGGTATCCTTTCACACCACCCACCTCTATAACAGCCATGGATTTTTCCACATTGCTGCTGCTGACACCCGCATCTGACTCTGATGAATCTGAATCCTATGGTGACTCCAGCCCCAATGATAGTGATGGAGACAACGCTGATCTCCAAACACCTCACACAGCTCCCGCTCCCTCAATTGCTACTGGAACTGACGTGGACTCGACAACTACTCTACCCACACTGATACCTCCAGCTCCCACTCCTGTTTCTCCTCTGCGAATACATGGACCAGCTCTACCTGTCACTCCGCCTTCTGTCACACCACCCATGCCCACTTGAATCCATGCCACACGATTCTCAGACCGCGCACCAGCCATTGTCATACCTCGTGCTGGTTACGATGCCAAAACTGGAAGAGGCCATGCATGCTGTGCTGCACTATCAGGTGATGTGGAACCTATGTTTACTATGCTAAGTCCAGTCACACCAGCACTGCCACCCTCATCTCCTACTGGCACACCCACTGTAGCAGAGCCTATGATGCCAACTCCTCCACCATGACAGTCCATGTGCATCACATGTCCACCTACACACTTCGGTGAAAGCACATATGGTGAACGCGCATATGCTAATATCCTCCAGGACCCATCAGATGATGAGGAAGAATCGTTCTCCACTCCAGGTGCCGGACCCTCACTTTCTGCACTCCTTGCTGCTGCTGCCTCCTCTGATGACCCCTGCACATTATGTGAAGCACACACTTTGCTGGATGCAGTGGAATGGCTTGCCATGTGCCAATATGAATTAGACATGCTTGATAGCATGAAAACCTGGTCCCTTGTTGACCTACCTCCTGATCGCACAGCCATACCCAACAAGTGGGTATTTAAGCTCAAAAATGATGGCCGATACTGGGCACGCCTCATTGCGAAGGGATTCAGACAGGTCCCAGGTGTTGACTTTGACAAAGTCTTCTTGCCCATGGCCAGATTCAAATCGATAAGGTACCTCTTCATGCAAGCAGCCTCGCACAACTGGCACATCCACTCCATGGATGTCAAGAGCACTTTCCTCAATGGCGACATCGAGGAAGAGTTGTACATGATGCAGCCCGACAGTTTTAGCATGCCACATCTCGCAGATAAAGTTTGCAAACTGCACAAGTCCATCTATGGCCTGAAGCAAGCTGCTTGTCTCTGGAACATGAAAATGGATAAGTGCCTTGGTACGCTACACCTCTTCCATCTCAACTCTGATGCCGGACTTTACATCTGGCATGGATGTCCTTCTTTCCTCCTACTTGTGCTATACATAGATGACATCACTATATTTGGGGATGACCTCTCTTACGAGGCACTTGCTTTGGCACCTCGTAACGCGTTTCTTTTTCTTTTTCTTTTTCTTTTATCTTACTTACTATAGTAAAGTGTAGTATTATTACTACAAGTGTGAGCTTAGCTCCACTTTACTTAGTAAGGACTCTCCTCTTTCCTTTTTCTTCTATAGTACTTAAGTATTCACATACTTAAGTGTGAGCATAGCTCCAGGTACTATATTAAACTTATCTTTTCTCTTTTATCTTTCTTTTATTTATTATAACATTTACTTGCTAAGGACTATTACTATACTATTAGCAAGGACTCTCTTTTCTCATCATTATTTACCTTTGTTTATCTCATGTTCATTTCGCACTTGTGGCTGAGCCACTTATATCGCATGGACACGTCCTTACTGTGCATTACTGCGCATTATCGTTTACTTACTGCGCAATACTGCGCAACTTTACTATACTTAGATCTCCAGTTTTGTATAAATAGTTGACAGACTGGCAGTCTTAAACCCAGTCTTGTCAACTTCACAATCTAGGGATTCTCCTATACTGCATTTGATCTATACTCGCTATAAGCCCGCTTTCCTCAAACTAAAGAACTAAGTCTAAGATCTCTAAAGTCACACTAAAGCGTCACTAAGATATCTTACATCTCGTCACTCTGGATCCTCAAATCATCATTGGTGGAATTATCCTCATTTCAATCTCATTGATCCCAATCTTCATTGTCATCAGGAACTTCTATTATGTGCATCAAACACGCATTCAACCTCCAGTTACCAGGAGTATCAATATAGACCTTCCCTAAGACCATCCAATAGGCCGCTCTTAGCAACCTCAATGAAGTACTGGAGCTCAAGCGCGCTCTCACAGCTGTGTTTGATATGACTGACCTCAGCAAAACCACAACATACTTGGGACTTGAAATACAGTGGGATCACACCCATCACATCCTCACTGTCTGCCAAGCATGGTACATCACCGACATTGTGTGCCGATTTGGCATGGAAGGCTGTAATGCCGTGTCCACACCACTCATGCAAGGATCACACCTCACTTCCTTTATGGGAACTGCTAGTGCCACCATGTGGTCTGTCTACCAGCAGATCATCAGTAGCCTCATGTATGCCGCAGTCATCAGCCGCCCCGACATTGTGTTCACTGTCAACACCCTTGCACAATATACCACCAATCCCACTCCCAAACACCTATCCACTGTGAAACATGTTCTTCAATACCTTGCTGGTACCTCCACAATGGGACTTCACTATGATGGCTCCAACACTACCCCCCCTATATGGCCACTCTGACTCCAACTGGGGTTCATCCTTGGATGACTGGAGATCTACTGGAGCTTTCATATTCACTCTACATGCCACCGTGGTCTCATGGTCATCATGCTGTCAGCACGTAGTCTCCCTATCCTCCACCACAGCTGAGTTCATTGCCCTGTCTCAAGCCGGTGTCCAAGCCACTTGGTACCGCAAACTCACCTCCAAGCTGCACCGTCCACTCACTCTGCCCCTCCTACTGTATGGTGACAACAAGGGCTCCCTTGACATTGCCACAAACCTGGTGGTTGGCAAGGGAATGAAGCACCTTGACATGAAATACCACTTTATATGTGAGTGCGTTGAGGATGGGCTAATTGCCCTGCTGTCAGGATCGTCAAGCCTATGGCGGCAGCCCGTAGCGTGAGACCTACTCGGAGCCCGATGTATCCCTGCTCTCCTTTGGAGAGGCTTACCGGGAGCTGCCCTGGATCTAAGCCCAAGGGATGAGGAGACTCAGACTATAGAAGAGGGGGATGAACCAGCTGTAACAAGCTGGGGTCTATTCGTCTAGCTACCTATCTACTTATAGTACTGGAACGCACGCACGGACCAGGCACAGTACTGAAGGGCAGGTCAACAGTAACTAGAGGCGCAGCAAGTGTGGGAGTACGGCTTACAGATGCACAGCATCTGTGGGAACGATCCCCAAGATGACCGTAATGACAGTAAGTAAGATATCTAATAAGATGAGATAAAAGATAAGATGAAGATCTTATCTTATCAGATGATCTAAAGAGAAACATAAAAGAAAGTAAAGAAAAGATAAGTATAATGGTAGGGAATAAAGTCAGCGGTAGGAGTCTGACACCTGCACCATCTGCTGTCCGCCTCCATCGTCGCCAATGCCCTCACAAAGTCACTGCCACGTGCCACCTTCATTGCACAGCGTGCTGCTCTTGGCCTCATTGATGTTGCTGCGCCAAACAAGGGGGCCTGTTAAACATGAAGCAGTGCGTACAAGTACTTTCGTTCACCTTCGCTATACCATACATACTACACGTACATCTTACCTACTATGTATGTATCACACTTACCACCACCACTCCTCAGACTTCATACAAGTCCGATCTCATCCCACTCCACCTACACTTCTGGGACGACACGTGTCCCCCCACTTATAGTAGTTGTTGTTATTCACTTACAATCTCTGCATCAACTCTACACACCACACACTATATAAGAATGGGTCTTTACTGTACCAACTCCTCAGACATCTTACACACTGTCTGAGTGAGTGTTCCCTACCTTCACCTTACCACTGTTACGAGGCACTTGCTTTGGCACCTCGTAATGCGTTTTCATTTTTCATTTTTCATTATCTTACTTACTAGTAAAGCATAGTATTATTACTACAAGTGTGAGCTTAGCTCCACTTTACTTAGTAAGGACTTATCTTTTCTTTTCTCTTTTATAGTACTTAAGTATTTACATACTTAAGTG
>QLPN01005591.1:0-17465 GCA_003314395.1 Albatrellus ellisii | reverse complement strand
CTCTGCTATCCTTGCTCAATTTCCTGGAGAAGATACCAGGCTGTTCAGTGTTGACAAAGTCAGGAGTGGCCAGGAAGACTACCCCATTGAATATCTCAACTCCCTCAATGTCTCTGGCATCCCCCTTGCCCACCTTCATGTCAAAGTTGACTGTCCCCTCGTGCTCCTCAGGAATATGGACCCATCCCATGGACTCTGCAATGGGACTCACCTATTGCTGCTGGAGGTCAAACCATGTGTTCTCAGGTGTCACATCTTGGGTGGCAAACATGCAGGCAGGATTGTGTTCATTCCCAGGATGGTCTTGGAGCCCTCTGAAGAGTCACTACCCATTTCTCTATCATGCCACCAATTCCCAGTTTGCCTTGCCTTTTGCCATGACCATCAACAAGTCACAAGGTCAATCAGTCAGTCATGTTGGATTGGACTTGTGCTCTGGGGTTTTTTCCCATGGTCAACTTTATGTTGCATTGTCATGCTGCACTTCTGGAGATAGGATCAAGGTTCTCTTCCCAGAGGGTTCCCAGGAGAGATCAACCTTGAATGTGGTGTATCCTGAGGTTTTGCAGAATATCTTACCAGGGCCTTGGTGAGTTTTGTTGCTAATAGATTATATACCATTTTCTTATTTAATGTGATGTAGAAAAAGCAGCAGCAGCAAAGCAGGGAGTGGAGTGTTCCAGCAAGATTGGTTTCTGTACTAGATTGGTAATTTGTACTGTTGAATTGCACTGTTGTATTGTACCCACCTATTTTCTCCCTCCTAGGTGAGGGCACAGGGTTCATGGTAGAAGGGGATTGGTGTATTGGTTTGGAAATTGGAGTTGGTCTGCAAACTGGGATTGATCTGCAAATAGATAGAGAAATGTTTCCTTTTATTCCTTATTGGAACAGCATATGTATACCTCTTATTCTCTGGATACTCCTTGGTCTGTAAATTGGTAGAGCACTGTTTCCTTTTATTTTCTGTTGCAACAACCTATGTATACTTTCACAGATGATGTCCTATTACTCCATGTTGCAATGCAACAGGTTTCTACACTAGTCTATTTAAGAATGGGAGCATGGTCATTAGTTAAATTTTCCACATGGTTTTTCTTGCTTACCTCACTCTGCTACAGTTGTGCACATGGCAGCATGGCATAAGTGTGGCACACCACACACAGCCTGCCAATGCACATGTCCATGCTTTTCAAACTGCTACTCACTGGCCCCATGCTGCATGGCCTGGCTGCTCACTACTCCCACAGCTGCATCCATGGGCTACTCATCACACCTGAGCTTCTACCCCCACACTGCATGCATTTGGCTACTCACCACTGCCAAGTGTTGTATGTGCTGGCTGCTCAACATTGTCATCTATGCAGCATGTGTTGGCTACTCACCATCACCATGTGCTGCATAGACTGGCTGCTTATATATTTTTATCATAACAAAAAGCAAATTGCATACTGGAGCTGACCCCAACAGACAATATGGCCCTGCAGCCACACACCCTCCCTGCAGGTGCCTGCATCCACCAAAGACAATGTGGGCAACAGGTACATCCCTTCCCCTACTGCCCATGCTGCCACTGTATGAACAGCATGCAGCTCTCCATGAGGTTGAGCAGCCACATGGTAAGTGCTGCACATACCATGCAAGCTGCCTCAGGCATGTCATATGACAGTGGGCACAGCATGCTTGGGGCACAGTGTCATGGCAATCTTGGCAGTGGTGGTGGTGATGAGGCAGCCATCTTACTTGCCCATGCCTACCCACAGCACAGTGGTGGTAACCACCTCCACAGCTGTGAGCAACAGTGCAGGGTTGAATACATGGTGCCACAGAGCCTTGGACATGAGGCCATGCAGGTGTAGTGCATGTGCAAGGCATGGTTCATGGTAGAGGTGCTGGCTGGCAATCACACAGTGCACAAACTGGTGAGAATGGCCACACATGAGACCAAATCAACTCACATGTTCCTGCAGGGTCCACTGCAGAACTTTGACCTGCTGCACCCACCCCACATGCAACTGCCATGTGCCTTGCATGCATCAGCTTCATGCTGCATCTGCCTGACATGGATGCAGAGACAGGCTTGGACACCTGTACCTTGCAGACATGGACCTCTGTGCATTCCTCAGCTTGGGGGCTCTACTTTCTATTGTACATTGCTGTCATGTTCCATGCAGCTGCACACACTCACTGTCCATTTGGCTCCCATTGTGCCACAGCTATAGCCAGTTGCAGTGCTCAACAATCTCAACCAGCTGCTCTCTGCAGGCCAGTACCTCTGCTCCACACAAGCAAGTCCACTGACCTTCCCTTTTTCCCATACCCCCACTTGCTGACCTCTTTCCCCCTCCTTTGCATGCACATTGTCAACACCACACCAGGTGCCATGATTGCCATCCTCACCAATCCTATCTGGGCTGTCAAGGTGCACATGTTCATGTCCTGTATGGATTCACCCACCACATATCATGGCCTATGGTGTGCATCCTTTATCCTTTCATTGTCTACTGAGTCTGCATATAGCACACTGACACCATACTTCTGCACAGATGGGTTCTTCTTCATATACCACATGGACAGCATGTGGGGGGCTTCTGGTGCAGCATGATGCTTGTGCTGGGGCTTCATGCCCAAACAATGCCAGTTTGCATGGGCCAGGTGCACATGGTTGTCTGCTGATGACAAGTTGGTGCATGTGTCCTGTCTCTTTCAGCTACAAGTCACAGGGCTGACTGCATGCTGTCATGCCAGTCAAACACAGCACACACCATCATGTCTGGAAACTCACTGGTGTGCACCCTCTGCCCTGCAGTTGATTGCTGGACATGCTGCATACTCATGTGCTACCCCCACAGACTGTGTGGCCCTGCAGCCACACCATGATGTGCTGCTCACATGGCAGCAGGAGGATGTGTGTGCATACTGCCAGCTCTTACTCACCTCACACTGGCCACCAATGCTCATCCACCTCAGCCAGTGCCCCCAGCCTGACACCCTGCCAGCACCTATTCCTGGTCAGGATCCAAGCTGCACAGGCAACAGCTCACCAATGTCATGCCCAGCAGCTCCAGTGCTGATTGGACATTCACTCAGTAAAATTCTTGGTCAGGGTAGTGGCCAAGAATGATCAGCATGCAGCCACCACCTGCCCACCCATGCTGCTGCTGTACCAATACAGCATGGCCACCACCTCCTTGCCCACATTGCTGCTGTACCAGCACAGCATGGAAACTTGCCCACCTGCCCCACCCACATCCACTCAAGATGATGCAGGCAATTAGTACATATGTCCTCCTGCACCCCCATGTCACTGCTGTCTCAACAGTGCATGGCCCCCCACCCATCAGTGCTACTGCTGTATGTATTTTTTGTTTTTTTGTTTTTTTTTGCTGCTGAGCACACACTCCATGCCTGCCCCATCCATGTCTGTGGCCATGTGCACACACCACCACTGCATACATGTACTAGGTGGGGCAAAAAAGGCACCCATCATCCTGCCCATGCTACCATGGTGGGTCTCACTGTTGCCCAAGCCACCAAGTGAATTTGATGTCCTACCTGCACATCCATGTTACCACTGTGTCAACAACACACAGGTGTCTACCTGCCTGCACTGCCACTGTACAAACAGCACAGCCACCACCTCCTCATACATGCAGCCACTATGTGGACCTCCACACATTCCTCATGCATGCACTGCAGTGTACCTGCAGATGAACATTGTACCCCTGTTTTCCTTTCTTTCATTTATCCTCAACTCACATAGGAACCCTGAACCTCCTTACAACATCACAGGCACATGTCCTGTCAACAGAACTATCAATTATATTCAACTCTGTCCCTATTCTTCATCCATTTCTGTTTACATCTATCATTCTTTCCTTTTATTCTCTGTTGCTACATATATCTACAACTGTGATCATGTCTTATTAGTTGATATTTCAATGCAACAGGTGTTTACTCTCTTGATATTTTGCAAATCTCTTGGTGAGTTCTGTTGATACTATCTTTTTAAACAATAACATGTTAGGCAAAATGTTCAGACTATGTTTTTCTGTATTGAATCATGCTACTGTATCCATGAGTATCATTGTGCCCACAAGTTGGCTGGGTACTTTGGCTCTACAATCATGTTGGTCTTTAAATTTCTTCTATTTTTATGCATCTACACTTAAATGCTTTGGTAGTGTTGATTACCATGTTTTTCTCTTTTATTTTCTGACAATCATCTCTTTCACAGGTGCAGAGTTCCTGGGTTGATGGACAGGGACATGTATGAGTAGTGATCATTGTCAGTACAATGCACCTGCACAAGCCTTGCCAATGGGTATGTTTGGGTATGGGTATGGGTATCATTCTATTGGTTTTCCAGTCTGCATCAGTAACCATACAGTTGATGTTTTTGTTCTACTTTGTGTTTTCACAGTTTAAGAGGTGTTTTATTCTATCTATTTGTAATCTACAATGCTACTGCATGCCATCATTTCTATGGGTATGGATTTTCATGAGTGATTGCCAGTGATGATCAACAGGGATGAGGACAGGGATGGGGACAGGACAGGGACATAGACAAGGTCTGTAGATTACTGTTTCCTTTTATTTACTGTTGCAACAACCTACATATACTTTCACAGATGATGCCCGATAACTTGATGATGCCCTATAACTTGATGTTGCAACACAACAGGTCTTTACACTAGGGACAGGAACATTGGTGAGGAATGTTGCAACTCATTTAACTATGTCTGCTTTTTAATGTTGCAAATGGGATAGGTCTCTACTCTGTAGTTGAGGAGGCAATTGGAATTGGTCTGTAGGTTGGGATTGGTCTGTAAATTGGACTTGGTCTGTAGACAGATAGAGTAATGTGTCCTTTCATTTTCTGTTGCAACAAGGTATGTATACTTTCACAGATGATGTCCTGTTACTCCATGTTGCAATGCAACAGGTTTTTACACTAGTCTACTTGAGAATGGGAGGATGATTGGTAAGCAGTCCCATATTAGGGAAAAACAGCATGTGAGGAGGTTGACACATGGTTGAGATATTGGTGCTACAAAAAGTTGTCCCCTGGTGTGGCATGGCATGCACAGCAACATGGCATGCATGTGGCAATGTGGCATGTGCATGCCAGTGTGGCATAGCATGCCAGCAGCACATCCTGGCTTTTTTACAACCACTCATGCTGATGCTCACCACCCCCATGCTGCATGTACTGGGTGCTTATTATAAGAAAAAACAGATTGCATGCAAGAGCTGACTTATGTGCTATCCCACAGAATATGACACCCTCCCTCGGATGCTGCCACTGTACCAGCATAGTGCAGCAACTTGCTAGCTCACTACCTGCATCCACTGAAGAGGATGTGGGGCCATTGGTATGTCCATCCTCCTGTGCCCCCTGCATGCCTGTGTTGCTGCTCTGTCAACAGTGTGTGGCCCCCTACTCACCCATGCCACTGCTGTATGAACAGTGTGGGGCCATGTCACTGCTGTGTCAATAGCATGTGGCTCTCTGTGAGGTTGAGCAGCCATGTGTGTGTTAAACTTCGATAGAAGGTGACTTGTGATTGGAACTAGTGAGCACTACAAACACCACACTAAGTGGGGGACTAGAGTCCGAGATGAGCAACTAAGTAAATAAAGTAAGAGTGATGTTACAGTACCTAGAGTCTGAGATGAGCAACTGAAGAAAGCAGTTGCACCACCTGGGAACTCTTTTATAGTACACATAAATGCGGAGTCTGAACTATAAGAGTGTGTACAGTATATGTGCGGAGTTAGAACCTAAACGCATCAGGACAAAGAAAGATATGATAAGATGTAAATCAAAGTCTGGAAATCTCGAGATAAGAAAATAAGAGGAGAGTTGATGAAGAACCTTGAATAACAACAGTGTGGTCTCCTACCTACCACCTGTGTGCATGGTGTCCTACCACCTGCATGGTCCCTACCACCTGTGCACAGTCTCCTACCCCACCTGCACAGTGTCCTATCACCCACCTGCATGGTCCCCTACCACCTGCATGCAGTCTCCTATCCCAACTGTGCACAGTGTCTTACTGTCTTACCACCTGTGCACACAGTGTCCTACCCCACATGGTATCCTACCCCACCCACATGCAGTCCCATGCCACCCACACATGGTCTCCTACCACTTGCATGTGCAGAGTCTCTTACCACCTGTGCATGCAGTCTCCAACCCCACCTGCATGTGGTCCCTACCACCCATGCATGGTCCCATGTGTGTGGTGTCCTACCCCACCTGCACACAGTGTCCTACTGTCTGTGTGCATGGGGTCTTCTTGCACACATGGTGTCCTACCCTGCACACAGTCCCTACCACCCATGTGTGGTCTTTTACCCCACCTGTGCACAGGGTCTCCTACCACCTGTACATGGTGTCCTACCCCACCAGTGTGCAGTCCCTACCACCCTTGCACATGGTCCCCTATCACCTGTGCATGAGGTGTCCTACCACCTGCATGTGGGGTCTCCACCTGCATCCAGGGTCTCCACCCACACAAGGCCCTTTGCTGTCCATGCCACCACAGTATGAACAGTGTGGCCACTGCTGCATGGCATGCCACATTTTTTCCTTTCTTTCTTTATCCTCAATTCATATAGAAACCCTCAACTTCCCTACAACATCACATGTGTGTCTTCTGTCAACAGAACTATCAATTATATTCAACTTTCTGTCTATTTCTATCTATAGTCCATCTACTTCTGCTGATCTATCATTATTTCCTTTTATTCTCTGTTGTAATCCAACAACTATTTATTCTGTCTTGACATTTACCAAACATCTTGGTGGCTTCTGTTCATACCATCTTTTTAAACAATAACATGTTGGGTGCAACACTCAGGCTATGTTTTTCTGTATTGAATTATGGTGTTGTATCCATGACTATTATTGTGCCTCCAAGTAGGCTGGGTACTTTAGCTGTACAATCATGTTGGTCTTTCTTCTATTTTATGCATCCACACATAAATGCTTTGGCAGTGCTGATTACCATGTTTTCTATTTTACTTTCCTTTCACACAGGTCCAGTTGATGGACAGGGACATATGTGAGTCATCATCATTATCAGTACAATACACCTGCACAGGCTTTGCCAATGAGTATGCCTGGGTATGGGTATGGATATGGGTATGAGTCTATTAGCTTTCTGTTACGAGGCACTTACTTTGGCACCTCGTAACGGTTTCATTTTCATTTTCTTTCTTTCTCTTATTTTACTTACAAGTAAAGTGTAGTATCATTACTACAAGTGTGAGCTTAGCTCCACTTTACTTAGTAAGGACTCATCTTTCCTTTCTCTTTTATAGTACTTAAGTATTTACATACTTAAGTGTGAGCATAGCTCCAAGTACTATATTAGACTTATCTTCTCTCTTTTTTATCTTTCTTTATTTATTATAACATTTACTTGCTAAGGACTATCACTATACATTTAGCAAGGACTCCCTTTTCTCGCTCTTATTTACCTTTGTTGATACCTTGTTCATTTCGCGCTTGTGGCTGAGCCACTTACATCACATGGACATGTACTTACTGCGCATTACTGCGCATTATCGTTTACTTACTGCGCATTACTGTGCAACTTTACTATACTTAGATCTCTAGTTTTGTATAAATAGTTGACAGACTGGTGGTCTTAAACCCCAGTCTTGTCAACTTCGCAATCTAGGGATTCTCCTTTTCTGCGCTTGACCTAAACTCGCTATCAACTCCTTTCTCTCTAAGAACTCAGTCTAAGAACTCTGAAAGTCAATAAGACGTCTTACGCTAAATCAAACTGGATTCCCATATTGTTATTGGTGGAATTATCCTCATAACCATCTCGTTAATCCCACTCTTCATCATCATCCGGAACCTCTATTACGTTCATCAAACCAATATTCAAACCTTGGTTACCAGGAGTAACATTATAGACCTTCCCTAAGACCGTCCAATAGGCCGCTCTTAGCACTTTCCAGTCTACAACAGTAACCATACAGTTGATCTTTCTGTTTTGCCTTGTGCTTTCACAGTTTAAGAGGTGTTTTTTTCTGCCCTTCTATCTATTTGTAATCTACAATACTACTTCATACCATCATTGCTATATGTATGGGTTTTCATGGGTGATAGCCACTGAAGATCAATAGGGATAGGGACAGGACAGGGACACTGTTGAAAAATGTTGCAACCTATTTAACTATGTCTGATTCAATTAATGTTGCAATGCATTAGGTCTGTACTCTATAGCTGGAGAGGCAATTGTAATTGGTCTGTAGATAGATAAGGTAATGTGTCAGCTGGAGACATAATTGGAAATGGTCTGTAAATTGGATTTGATCTGTAGATAGATAGAGTACTATTTTCTGTTGCAATGAGCTGTGTATACTTTCATGGGTGATATCTTATGATATGATGTTGCAATGCAACAGGTTTTTACACTAGGGATGGGGACAGTGATGTGCAGGCACAGGGATATGACAGGGACATTGGTGAGGAATGTTGCAACTCATTTAACTATGTCTGATTTAGTTAATGTTGCAATGCAATAGGTCTTTACTTTATAGCTGGAGAGGCAATTGGAATTGGTCTGTAGGTGGAAGCATGCTTGCACATGGAACACTCAAAGGAGATGAGATCAGATGAAGGTGACTAAACTGGACAACTGTCCATATCTCAAATGATAAGAAAAGCTGATGGTAGGTGGGAATATAGAGGATGAGATGAAAATGGGGATCTGATCCTAATCTGCAGTCATTTAGTGGCCTTTAAGTACTGTTCAATGATGAATGGAATGTATGAGGCAGGCAGTGGGAGGTATAGTAACATGATGATGTCTAGAGGCATGTGATATCCTGATGTAGGTAGCTCTGACATATGTAGGGGGTGGATCAGATACATGTCTGGTGGATGTATATGGTGAGTAAGCTGCAGGGTTATGGTAGGTTGGGATTGATATGTAAATTGGACTTGGTTTGTAGATAGATAGGGTATTGTTTCTTTTATTTTCTGTTGCAACAGGCTATGTATACTTTCACAGATGATGCTTTATAACTCAATGTTGCAAAGCAACAGGTTTTTACACTAGTAGCACTAGTAGGAGGAGGAGAAGAACTGGTACTGTACCTAGCAGATATCCCAGATGATCAGAACTGAGGGATAACACTAGGAGTCATTGTTGGTTTTTTTTTTCATTACCTTATGATGCTGATCACACTGTTTACTTATTAAGTATCCTTATTTCTGTCTTATCTTATTGGTATTTCTTTTCTCTTTATGGTTTGAGCTCCTCTTAAACTCTATCTTGCTCCTACTATATCTTCTTTACCTTGTCTTTGTCTCACCTCAGTACTTCTGCATGTGCTGAGGTGAGTATCTCTCTGCTCTCTGAGCTCTCTTCTGACATACCTGCTCTATGCAGCTCTCTCTTTCTTCTGTGTACTCTCTACCATCTGGTACACATCTCTTATCTTACAGTCATACATGACATCAGGACTCTGTGTTACGAGGCACTTGCTTTGGCACCTCATAACGCATTTCTTTTTCTTTTTCTCTCTTACTTACTAGTAAAGTGTAGTATTATTACTACAAGTGTGAGCTTAGCTCCACTTTACTTAGTAAGGACTTATCCTTTCTTTTCTCTTTTATAGTACTTAAGTATTTACATACTTAAGTGTGAGCATAGCTCCAGGTACTATATTAGACCTATCCTTTTCCTTTTATCTTTCTTTATTTATGATAACATTTACTTGCTAAGGACTATTACTATACAATTAGCAAGGACTCCCTTTTCTCGCTCTTATTTATCTTTGTTTACACCTTGTTCATTTCGCGCTTGTGGCTGAGCCACTTATATCACATGGACACTTACTTACTGTGCTTTACTGCGCACTTTCGTTTACTTACTGTGCATTACTGCATAACTTTACTATAGTTAGATCACTAGTCTTGTATAAATAGTTGACAAACTGGCGGTCTTAAACCCCAGTCTTGTCAACTTCACAATCTAGGGATTCTCCTCTTACTGCACTTGATCTAAGCTCGCTATAAACTCACTCCTCTCTAAGAACTAAGTCTAAGAACTCTGAAAGTCACTAAGACGTCTTACGCTAAGTCAAACTGGATTCCCATATCGTTATTGGTGGAATCATCTTCGTAACCATATCGTTAATCCCACTCTTCATCGTCATCCGGAACCTCTATTACATTCATCAAGCCAATATCCAAACCTTGGTTACCAGGAGTAACATTCTAGACCTTCCCTAAGACCATCCAATAGGCCGCTCTTAGCACTCTGGTCCTCTTCCTGCTATAACCTACATCTTGGCCTGCACGGCTGTGCAGTAGAGTTAATAACAACGACCAATCAAAAGGAGGATGACTGATGTCCACAGTAAGTGTGAGAAGAATCAGTGATACTCCACAGCAGGTGTGAGAGAGCTGAGTGAGCATCTGCAATAAACATGAGAAATGAGTCATAACTACTTTATAACCAGGCTGATTGGAGATCAGCTGACATATGCACCATCAGCCAATAAAGACAAACAAGAAGAATGCATGACCATGAGAATTGCTTCTATAGATCAGGAGTGATTGTAGAATCTGTTGCAATAGAGACATAAGAAAAATAGGAAAAATATAGAGAAAAATAGAGAGAATAAAAGGTGGCCTGACATGATCACACATGACAAACAACATTCACTCTCCACCCTCCTTTCCCATGCCATTTTGTGTTGTCCTCTCACCCTCAAATGAGCATTTGGCTCTGAGTTTTCAGACTCCTTGTGTGCTGCCTGTCAACAGGAGCTCTAAATGCTCAACAAGCTACATACCTGGGATCTTGTTGATCTACCCAAAGGTCAAAATATTGTAGCAAAAAGTGGGTTTTCATACAAAAAGCAGATGGAAGGTTCAAAGCTTGACTTCTTGCCAAAGATCTCACCAAGTGTCACAGCATAGATTACTCTCTCCTGCTGCATATTTGAGTCTTTTCACACACTTCTAGCAATTACAGCTCTAGAGGACTGGGAAGCTCATTCAATGAATGTCAAATTGGCTTTCCTCAATCGGGAACTTGATGGAAACATTTCCATGGCACAGCTGCATGGTTTCAAGATAGAAGGGATGGAAGAAAAAGTCTGCAAACTGAACAAGGTGATATATGGCTATACACAGGCTTCATGACAATGATATCACAAGGCCCACACTGCCATGATCAATCTAGGTTTCATTTCTGCCTTTGCAGATTTAGGCATTTATATTTCCAGCACTTCCTCTGCTCCTCTTTGTTGACAGTTATATGCTAACATACTCCTTCTTCATCCTTCCACTGTACACACACACACACACACTACTGTATGTATACATACACACATCCAGTCCATCAGATTACTATGGTCCATGCATCACCATAGTTCCTATAAGTAGTGTGTACTTTGTCCCTATACAAATGAGAACTCTCCACATTCTACTCTCACACATGGCCTGTGCTCAACACTCTCATTATTGTCCTATATATTAATGATTTCACCATCTTTGGTGACCATCTAAGTTAAGTCATAGCTTGCAAAACAGTGCTTGCTTCTCTTTTTTGAAATGACTGACCTCAGTGAAACAAGCTCATATCTTGGCCTGCACATCACAGGGGATAGGATGAAGTGTGTGTCATTGAACTTGACCAAACCATGTATATCTCAGATGTTCTAGATCATTTTGGCTATTCTAATTGCCACACAACACCTACACCTCTTCCTTCCTCCATCTCCCTCTGCAAATCAGAGTCCTTGCCTTGTCTTTCCTGTGGATGCAATACCAGCAGCTGATAGGTTCTTTGTTATATGCTACTATCATGTCTATGTTGAGCACAGGCCATATGTGAGTAGAATGTGAAGAGTTCTTATTATGTACAGTACACTAGCATTCCTTATTAGTATGATATGGTAATGCATGGACTAGCTACCAGGAGACTCCAATTGTACATTCCCTAAGACCAATCAATAGATCACTCTTAGCAGACTCTGTGTGCTCCCTCTACACACTTTCTCACACCCTCTCTCCTTCAGGTATAGTTGTTATCTAAACAAAACTTTTCTTCCTCTTGCTGAAGACTCTGTGCACTCCTTCTACACATACCCATGTACTCTCTCATGCCCTCTCCTCTTCAGTACCATCACCATCATCATGTCAACTCTTGACATTCCCCTGCTGGAATATCTTGAGACATGATGGAGCCCAAACATAGGGTGGAGTTGTTACATGTGTGTTATGAGGCACTTGCTTTGGCACCTCATAACACATTTCTTTTTTCTTTTTTTTTTTTTCTTTATATTACTTACTATAAGTATAGTATTAACTACAGCTGTGAGCTTAACTCCAACTTATAGTAAGGACTCCATCTCTTTGTCCTTTATAGTACTATAGTATTTGCATACTAAGCTGTGAGTTTTACTCCAAGTATTATAAAGGACTTATATTTTTTTTCTTTCTTTACTTACATTTACTTGCTAAGGACTCATCTTATCTCATCTTTATTTGTCATTGTTTATCACTTGTTCATTTTGCACTTGTGGCTTGAGCTTACTATGATTGCAACTCAGTCACATGATCTTGTTGATTGCTACACAATCGTCCTTGATCAGTGAACCTTAATTACTTGTACTATCTTTAGAAACTCCAGTTTTGTATTAGTAGTTGAAAGCCTCGTGGTTTTAAACCCCAGTCTTGTCAACTTTGCAATCTAGGGATTTGTGCTTGATCTTGCTCAGCCTTGTCTCACTACAACAAAACATATGAACTAAGTCTAAGATCTCAAAGTCACTCTAAGCATCACTAAGACATCCTAAACTCATCACTCTGAATCCTCATTGAGTCATCAGTGGTATCATCCTCATCACTATCTCATTGATCCCACTCTTCATTGTCATCAGGAACATCTACTACACATATCAAGCACATACAAATTACCTCATTACCAGGGGTATACTTATTGCAAACTTTCTCTAAGACCATCCAATAGGCCACTCTTAGCACTTGCCTCCTATGGAGAAGAGCTCCCTCTCTCAGCCCCCATTCTCTTACATCACCAGAGGCTATGCCTCATTGTTACAGTCTTCCTATCCCTCCTCATGGCCTTTGCACTCAAGGAGAACTTCCACATTTTTAACTCTCTCTGCTTCTACTGCATATTCACCCATTCTCAACAAAGACTCCAGTCACTCAGAGATGTCACAGTCACTCAGCCCCTCATGCTCCAAAAAGGGCACATATCAACCTTGTCATGACAAGGTCGACATCATCTTTCTTTCACATGTAAAATTTACAATAGCAACTCAAGTACAATAGCTCCATTGTTCTTCCATTACACTATTATACTATACTCTTTATTGTTCCTGATTATTTTTTCACACCCATTGTCTCCTGTCACATTCCTCCTGTCACATATGGACCACACACTACATACTCTTTCTCACTTCAGCAATAGAGAGAAAAGCTGAAGTGAGTATTACCCCTACCTTCTTCTACCTTTCACATCTGATCACTGTACCTTCACCCATAACCTTTAGGAATCTATAGCAGACAAGCTACAGGTATAATCAGTGATGAGCTCTCATGAAGGTGAGGCTCAAGACTGCAGGTATGTACATGACAATTATGAAGAGTGAGAAGATTGAGAACAACCAGTAAACTGGTGTTCTGAGGCTTAGGCAGACAAGTTGGAGAGAACATCAGAAGTGTTATTGGATCAGGTACAAGACAGCTGGTTACATGCAAATAGGTAGTGCACACTATTTGTGCAAATTTTGGCAGGTGATTGAGATGATTGATTGCAGTGTTATGTAGACACAAAAGATCCCCATGAGGGGTAAGAGAGCCATCATGGCTGCAGTGAAGTAGATGAATGTGGATACAGCAAGTGCCACAGCACAAGAGAGTATGTGCTGCAGGAAGTAGATAGGAAAACAATGAGATAGAGGATGAGGGTACTCACTCAGACAAGTTAAGAGAACATCTTAGGAGTCATATTGTAGTGGGTCATCTTATATAGTGTAGGAGAAGAGAGTTCAAGCAGGGAGTGAAGTAGTGAAGAACAAGGAACACCATAAAGGGATGTGGGGCACATGTCACAGTAAGCAAGGCCTGTGTGTGAAGGTGTAGAGTAGTCACAGAGATGATAGTGAGGTAGGTGCTAAGAGCAGCCTATTGGATGGTCTTAGGGAAGGTCTGCAATAACAATACCCCTGGTAACAAGGTAATAAATACATGCTTGATATGTGTAATAACCATTCCTGATGATGATGAAGAAAAGGATCAACAAGATAGTGATGAGGATCATACCACCAATGACTAAATGAGGATCCAGAGTGATGAGTTTAGGATGTCTTTAGGCAATGCTTAGAGTGACTTAGAGATCTTAGACTTAGTTATAGGGTAGAGCAAGTTCATAGCAAGCTTAGGTCAAGCACAGTATAGGAGAATCCCTAGATTGCAAAGTTGACAAGACTGGGGTTCAAGACTGCCAGTCTTTCAACTACTTATACAAAACTGGAGATTTAAAGATAGTATGAGTAAATAAGGTTCATGGATCAATGATGATTGCACAACAATCAATGGAGTCACATGACCTAAGACATGTCCATGGTTATAGTAAGTGGCTCAGCCACAAGCACATAATGAACAAGAGGTAAACAAAGATAAACAAAGGCAAGAAAGAAGAGTCCTTGCTAATTGTATAGTGATAGTCCATAACAAGTAAATAAATAAATAAATAAATATAAAAGAGAAAAGGATAAATCCTTGTAGTACTTGGAGCTAAGCTCACACTTCAGTATGTAAATACTTAAATACTATAAGGAGAAAAGGAAAATGAATCCTTACTAAGTAAAGTGGAGCTGAGCTCACACTTGTAGTAATAATACTACACTTTACTAGTAAGTAAGAGAAATGAAAATGAAAAGAATGAAAAGAAAACCATTATGAGGTGCCAAAGCAAGTGCCTCATAACAGTAGGAGCATAATATGTATGTAATGTAGAGAGCCAAATGAAAAGGTATGCATACACTTCAACACACACAGACCATGTGATGAGGAGTGTAGCACAGTACAGTAGTTCAACAGCATGTGTATGAAATAAAGTATGGTAAATATTCACCTCAGTCAATAGTAGAAACAATTGAGGGAGAGTATTGAACATAGGCAGTATTTATACTGATCAAACATAACTATAAATGAGTTGCAATATAACTGGATCATGTGTGAATGGAAAGCTAGTATATAAATGTCTGACATTTGTCCATCAAGATGAAATGTATGGCACAAAAGAGTAGATGAGAGTTGAGATAAACATCCTCCTTCCAAATCAGACAGTACTCATCTTTCAACACTCCTCCTTGACTCTTCCTCAACATGTATCTGATACATCAGCAAGTCCAGGTGCATGGAAATGATGAATGAATATTTGGCATGGTAGTGCTACTCTAGTATATTTGCACTCTTCACACTTATTGTGTACCTCACACTGCATACTATCTTCAGCTCAACTCACTAGCCATGGAGTCCATCTGCTGGCTCCCCATCCTCTTCATGCTCCATGTGGTCTCATTGACCACAGCCCTCAGTCTCTGGTACCATCTGCACAGGTCACAGGCTTTTCCTATAGGCCTTCTCACTCTTCTTCACATCACCACTGCCTGTGTTTTGTTGTATACCATCTTCATCATCAACCTTGGACTTCAATAACTATGTCAGTAAGTGTTAGTCCTTGAAAATACTCTGTGTGCAGGGGCATGTTGTAAGAGTGATGTGTTGGAGTTTACAGTAACATGCAACAGCAAACATACATGACTGTGAATGTGCAAACATGTGACCACATGGCTGCACCACATGGACCTCTCACAGGACTCAGGGATGATACAGACAGACCCTTTAGTTATAGAAAATTTCTTTTCTCT
This sequence comes from Albatrellus ellisii, assembly GCA_003314395.1. NCBI lineage: Eukaryota > Fungi > Basidiomycota > Agaricomycetes > Russulales > Albatrellaceae > Albatrellus > Albatrellus ellisii. Next base: position 1,520 of record QLPN01005591.1, on the reverse strand, counting down.
CAGTCTTCTACAAAGAGACTGAGGTCAGTACTTACTCTCTACACTGTTCATCTTATATGTTTTCTAACTATCTCCACCTGTGGAATATTATTTCTCTTCTTTCTACAGTCAGCCATGCTCTTTCCAAGCAACCTCCTTCGATAGATTATGAGACCTGAGGTCTATTGAAACTGAGCAAGCACCACCTTTGAGACAAACTCACACCCCCACACCTCACACACCATGTCAGCAGCAGCCTCAACAAGCAAGACTCCTGCACCAGCAACTGGACATGCCACCCCAATGGCAGGCACCACAGTGAGCTCAAACACAAAACCTCAAGCAAGCTCTACAATGTACCTTTCCTTGCAGAAAATGGTAAAAATATCACCTTCTGGAAATTTTGAGTTGAAGTGGTTCTTCAAGTGCGCAGACTATGGCCTATTGTCAGTGGCTCCAATAAGGCCCCAGCCAACACATTGCCCAACTATGATGAATGGGTCAACCACAACTGTGATGCACACACACAAATCACATTGATGCTCAGTGATGAGCCTCTCAACACCATGCTATACACAACAACATCAAAATATGCTTGGGAGAAGCTAATGGTGCAACATGAAAGGAAATGGGAGCAGAAAATTGCTTACTTGATTAGTGATCTATTCCACAGCACTCTATCCCCCTAAAACTGCAAATAAATGTGATGGTGTGCACTGCTCTCTCTCTCTCCTCACTCAGGCAGCAACTCAATGAAAAACTCATCACCATCACCATCATCACCTCACTCCCTCCATCATACAACATGCTAAAAATGATCCTCACTACCATGAAGGCAACAAATCTCAACATTGAGAACATTCACTTGCAAGTTGTGCTCAAGGAGCAATGCCAAAATCACACCATGGATTCCAAAGGCACATTTGTTGCTCACTTCAAAGGCAAAGCACAAGGCAAAAGGATTTTGCATGCACTGCAAAATCCATAGCCACAAAGTCAAAGACTGCCACAAGCTCAAAGCCAAAAAGGGCATCACAACAGTGCACATTGCCACCAACAACACAGCACTACACACTCAAACACACAATGAAGACAATAACAATGACATGTCATTCAATCTCTTCAGAGTCACCAGAAAACTCATGCAACACAATGACCTCACAGCTCACTGGCTCATTGATTCAGGTGCCAGTCACCACATGAGCTCCAGCTGCAACTGGTTCTACCTATACCATCTGTTCACTATGCTGTGCAAAGTCTGGCTAGGTGATAACAGCTACATTCTAGCTGAGGGTGCCAGCAACATCCACATGAAGATGCATGCCAACAAGAACTGGAACCAGGCTATCTTGCAGGACATACTCTATGTCCCCAAGCTCCACAATAATCTCCTATCAGCCTCCACACTCATAAAATGTGGTGCACATGTCCAGTTCAATGGGGATACATGTGAGATTCTCAACAAGGATAATGTGTTGACATGCATCAGCCACTTCAAGGATAACCTCTACATCCTCAACACATGCACACATGCTCCTGAT
>QLPN01005583.1:0-37466 GCA_003314395.1 Albatrellus ellisii | reverse complement strand
GGTTGCTACTTCCTTCAGTAGAGTTAGGACGCGTCATATATATAGATGCGGTCAACATACCGGCGATAAGGCCTGAAACATTGTCTCTCCGGGGTGTTGCATGAAGAGCTATCTTTGAAAAACCCAACGACGACAATAGTGAGCAAAAGAGGGCGCCATTAGGTGACGACGTAACGAAAACAGGCACTGGCAGATCATGTCAACACTGTCATTATGATAATATTGGATTCACGGGGAGAGTTATCCGTTATGGGGACTTTGATTGGCACAGGCTGCCACCGTGTATGGTTCTCTAAGGACGGGCTGCAAATCGTGAGCAAGGATAGAGATGTTGTCCCAAGAGATCACGCACATGTTCAAAACGCAAGCGCCGCCGACTGTTAACTCCTTCACTCTCCGATTCCGGGACATATGGACGCTAGCGCTGATGGTGCCGGCAACGATAGTACAGTGGAGAGAGCCAGCGTGACATCTGGTGAAAAATCGCGGGATGATTCAAGGTGCGAAATCTGGCCATTATTCAGTCGCTGAGAGAATTGATGACACAGGTGGAAACTCACCCACGATGGCTTGCTGTTAGCAGGAATGTTCTTTGATAGAGAATATACGAGCAGCTCCGTTTTGGGAAGGGCAGAATCTAACCCGATTTGTCAGAACAACTGTTAGCCTGTGACATATATTGAATCTCACAGTCTCCAAAATCCGCCTGGAATGTAACAAGGTACAGCGATGCTCTGGACGTTGCATCAGATGAAGAGTCTGCTTGGAGGCTTCAAGGAAGGATCAGAAGTTTGCTCAGATGTGGAGATTGGCAGAATATCAGAGGAATGGGATTTGACAAGATATCTAGTGGGTGGAATCAAGGACATGTTGCAGGCGATTTCTGAGGGGGGAAGTGAAGCCATTAAAAGCCAAGCATACATTGCAGAGCTCAATGACAGGTTCCTCACCATATCCAAACCCATTGCCTCTGTCATTCTGCCTCACCAGAAACAACACAGTTGTCTATGATGGACACCCTGTTGAGTATCTAGGTCTCCATACATGGAGAATAACTGGCACCAATACTCATCTGGATAGTTCAGGATCAGAAGACCCTGATATCACCATTGCCTGTGAGGCTCATGCTGGACAGTGAGGTCACAAGAGTAAGGGGAGGGTATTGACAAGTGTAGGAGACAATACACTTAGGATGAAGTCATGCTATCAAGCAGATATCCCAGATGTATAAAGCTAAGGAAATACATGCTATAGAAGTGCCCTATATATACTAAAGAGATTGGTGCACAGACTGTGTGCTGTCACTATAGGGCAGGCATATGTAAGTACGATGCACAGCATCTGTGAGAACTATCAGTAAGCAATGCACAGCATTGCACAGCATCAATAATCAACTGTGGGAATATGAGTCATATGTGTACAGTAATAAGTCTGATGATGAATGGATATGAGTCATAGTAAATCACGATAAGATCTACAGATGATCTGATAAGACGAGATAAGATATCTTATGTAGATCTTGAGTGATAAGACTGAAAGAAATCGTAAAATGAAGAGAAAAATAAGTACATTCTGACATTGCCTGTGTAAGAGCATATATTCCCAACCCCTTGACTCATACCCAGACTGACATCCCACTACCAAGAGGTATTACAACTACCCCTGGTATGGCCCCTGCATCTCTTTTTCCCACCCATTTTTTGGCACCACTGGAATTTTTCCCACATCTGGAACCAGAAGCTGAGGACACCAACATGGCCTCTACTGTTTCCAAGCCACAATTTTTAAAGACCAACAAACCTGCTGAGTTCAATGGAAGCAAAAAAGGCTTTCAGACTTTCTTCCTTGCATGCACAAAGTATCTTTTGGCTTATGATGCTATACATGTGTCTGACATGCAAAAGATCTTATTTGTTTGATCCTTCATGACAAAGGGAACTGCTCAGGCATTTAATGACAGATACACCCTTGAACATCTCACTGGCTCAACCTTCCCTACCTATGCTGATTTCATCAAAGAACTCAAAGTGGAGTTTGAAGACCCACACAAAGTATGACAAGTGTATCTAGCCCTCTAACAACTCAGACAGGGAGCTCAGACAGTAGAAGAATATAACTTGACCTTCCTTTCACTCATTCATGAGGCAGCCATCCCTGACAACTGCACCAAATTGGATTACTATGAGCAAGGATTGAATCCAGGTCTCACTGGCTGCATCTATAACTCTGAAGTCCTGAAGGTGTTAGTTGAGTGGGTGGAGAGAACAGTGGCATGCACACAAAGAGCAGAAGAAACTTTGTCTCCCCTTTTCTTCTTCCACTACCCCTATTACTCCACATCAAGACCTGAATGCAATGGATGTTGACAGGCATCAACAAACTTTTACTCCCAGACCATAACTACAGAAGCTGAAAGAGAAAAATTGAGGAGAGAAGGCAAATGTTTTGCATGTCGACAAGCTGGTCATATGGCCAATAAATGCCCAACAAAGGCAACAACTCCACACATTCATGTAATAGAAGAAGAAACATCCTCTCCTATTTCTCCCCCACCTATCCCAAACTCTAACGTTTCATATGCACCTCCCCAAGTCATCAATTGTACATGTGCTCATGTCTCTGACATTGTGGATGAAGATAGAGAAGAGCAAATGGTACCTCCAACTTATGATGAAGCAGCGGTTAGAAGGGTGTATGAGACAATAAGAGCATTACCAATGGAGGGGAGAGCCGCTTTATCTGTGATGTCAGAGGATTTTTAGGAGGTTCAAAGAATTCTATACGTCTTTGAACAAACATGCTGTATCCTGGTGACTTGCTTTATTCTGTAACACCATCCAATGCACTTTGCCTTGAAGTCCAGATAAGCAATCACCATGGAAGTCGTAGATTGGAATCACAAAAAGCCCTAATCAACAGTGGGGCTACCAATAATTGTATCAATCATTGCCTCATCACCAAACTCCACATTCCCACCATTCCCCTCTCACATCCCTGCATAGTTTGCAATGTGGATAATACTGAAAACAAACTTGGATGAGCTACACATGAAGTTATCCTCAAAATGAAGGTTCAAAATCATGAAGAAGACATAAAATTCTTTGTCATTGATTTAGGACCTGATAATATCATTCTAGGATATCCTTGGCTCAAGATTCATAACCCCAAGATCAATTGGGTTACTTCAAAGGTTTCTTTCACATGCTGTCAACCTGCTTTTTGTTGTGCTGGATCATAAAAACCATTATCAATCAGAAAAATCAAATTCAATGCAGGATTACCACTTGAAGAAGGTGATGAAGTATTCATGGGAATTCCTGATGAAGAATGGGTTTGACAAACAACTCAAGCCACTGAATTGGCTGCCACCACTGCTCCCAAAGTAATAGTAATACCTGACCAATACCAAGAATTTCACAAGGTGTTTTCAGAAGAAGCATCCCATTCTCTTCCTCCCTTATGAGATCAGGATCATGCTATTGATCTCAAACCTGATGCTATTCCTGAAAATAATTGCAAAGTTTACCCTTTGAATCCCTCTGAACAGATTGCACTTGATGAATTCATCAAAGATATGACTATGTGCAGTTATATCAGGGATTCAAAATCCCCTTTTTCTTCACCATTCTTCTTTATCAAGAGAAAGGATGGCAAACTATGACCCATACAAGACTATTGCCAATTGAATAGTCTTACTGTCAAGAATCAATATCCTCTCCCTTTGATTTCTGACATTGTTGATAAGCTGAAACATGCTAAATATTTCACCAAATTTGATGTCAGGTGGGGCTATAACAATGTCTGAATCAAAATGGGAGATGAATGGAAGGCAGCTTTCAAAACCAATAGGGGAATGTTTGAACCCCTTGTCATGTTCTTTGGACTTATGAATTCTCCAGCAATGTTCCAAATGATGATGGATTCTGTCTTCCGTGATCTCCTTGATACAGGAAAAGTTTTCATCTATATGGACAATATTCTGATTGCTACAGCAACAATAGAAGAACATTGCCAATTAACTAAACTAAACTTGTTTTACAATGACTTGCTGATCATTCTCTCTATCTCAAACCAGAAAAATGCAAGTTTGAAAAGGAACAAGTTGAGTATTTGGGACTTATCATCTCTGCAGGTCAAACCACTATGGACCCAGTCAAACTACAAGGAATTCAGAATTGGCCCATGCCTACAAAACTGAAGGAAGTATGCACCTTTTTAGGATTTGCAGGGTTCTACTGATGTTTTATTTGCAACTTTTCACATCTTATGTGACCCCTGCATGACCTCACCAAAAAGGATATTCTATGGTGTTGGGATCAACCCCAACAGGATGCATTTGACCTTTTAATCTTATATCTCCTGATGTAACAAAACCATTCCAATTGGAATGTGATGTGTCAAAATGTGCTTGTGGAGCAGTCTTATCCCAAAAGGGAGAGGATGGTTTATGGCACCCTGTGGAATTTATGTCTAAATCCTTTTCAGAAGCTGAATGTAACTATGATATTTATGACAGAGCATTATCAAGTCACTAGAAGAATTGTGACAATACCTTGAAGGTGCTCCTCATTGTATTACTATTCTCTTGGATCATAAAAATCTGGAAGTATTCAGGGATGCCCAAAAAATGTTGTGATGTCAAGTATGATGGGCCTTATACCTAAACTCACTTTGATTTTCAGATCAAACATGTTGCAGGATCCAAAGCAGGTTGGCCTGATGCCTTATTGCAATGACCAGATCATGATGATGGTAACCATGACAATGAAGATCAAATCATCTTAGACCCATCCCTGTTTATCCATCCTATTTCTGCCAACATCATTGACAACACCTTTTTCTCCCATATCCAAGCTTGCACAGATTGGGATGATGAAGTCCTGGATATATCATGTATTCTTCAGACTAACATCTCCGGTCCTGCAAAAACACAACTTCTACAACATTGGACAATTGAACAGGGGGTAATTTATTACTCTAGATGTCTTTATGTCCCAAAAGATAACATACTCAGACAAAACATCATCCAAAGTTTACATGTTACCCCTGCAGCAGGACACCCTGGACGACTCAAAATGCTAGACTTAGTACAGCACACCTTCTGGTGGCAAAAGATGAGGAAATTCATTTTTGACTTTGTTGATGGATGCCCTGTTTATCAGGGGTATAAAAACTTACCAAACAAAACCATGATTCCTCTTTTTCCCATCAAACCAGAACTGACAGCCAAACCCTTCTCCACAGTCTCCATGGACTTTATTACTCAACTTCCATTATCACATGGTTATGATGCCATAGCCATATTCATGGATCATGACATAACCAAGATGATAGTGATTGCTCCATGTCATTCATCTATATCAGCCACCCAAACAGCAGATCTTTACAAAGATCATGTTTGGAAGAGGTTTGGACTACCCCATCATATCATTTCAGATTGAGGATCTCAATTTACTGCTAAATTTACCAAAGAACTATGTCAAAAATTATCCATCACACAAGCAATGTCCACCACATATCATCCTCAAACAGATGGATAAACTGAATGAATGAATCAAGAGTTAGAACAATATCTGTGTATGTTTTGCACTGCAAGACAAGACAACTGGTCTAGCCTTCTTATGACCACAGAATTCACACATAACTCTCATGTTCATTCTACACTGAAATACTCCCCTTTCTTCCTTCTTATGGGATATCATCCCTGCATCCAACCAGTCATCCCTACAATATCCACTCTTCCATCAATTTATGAAAGGCTAGTTCTTTTACAGACAATCTGAAAAGAGCTAGCAGTGGCACAATCTATTGCCCATTGAACTTGGAAGTCCACCACTCATCACCCATCATATCAAATCCATGACTGAGTTTGGTTAGATGTGACCCACCTTTCTTCTGCCTTCCCCTCCATGAAACTCACACCAAAATGATACAGCCCATTTCCCATCACCACTATCATCAATCCAGTGGCATATTGTTTATCTCTACCTGCTCATTGGAAGATACATCCAGTCTTCCATGCATCTCTTCTTCATCCATATACTGAAACAGCAGCTTACAGACCACATTATACACCACCCCCTCCAGATCTTGTAGATGGAGAGGAACATACTGAGGTTGAAAATATCCTCCAATCATGATATCACCAAGGATGTCTCCAGTATCTAGTGCATTGGAAGGGATATCCCTTGACAGAAGATGAATGGCTTCTGTGCAAAGATCTGACACATGCTTCAGAACTTGTCAAGTCATTCCATTCACATCATCCCTTGGCACCACATCCATTCACAATCCAACTCCCACCCTCTCTTGTTCCCCTTAAAAGGACTTGAGAGGAGACCATAATAAAGACCATCTCTTTCATGACTTTTGTGATTGACATCCTCCTTGTTGTCTACATCCTCATCATTGTTTCCCTTTTTGCTTGGTGTACTATACAATTGTCTCACCTTGTTGAAGCTGCCACCTCTCTTTGAATCATGTCATCCCCACTTACTGAAGTTTCTTCTCATCCCATTTCTCCTATTGTCTTGACTTCCCCTTTTCACTGATCCCCCACTCTGGATCCCTTTGCAGACTTACTGGTACATATTGCCCAAATGTTTTGTAACCAATCTCCCATTTACCCTGATTCTGCTCAAAATTCTCCCATCCTTTGTCATCATTATCCATGTTCCCCATCCTTGGACTCTTTACATCATAGTGAGATGTTTCCATCTCCTCTCATAGTCACCCCTCCTCCAGCTTTACCAGCACATGACCAACACATACAACAAAACACAAACCTTGCCCAACAATATCACACTACCTTCCATGCCCTTAATGGAATTGGACTTTATGATATTGACACCATCCAAATTGTTGCCACTCATCTCACCTTGAGGCATCCTATGACTCCATGATTTTGTGATGAGTGTTTCAATCATTGTCCTTCTCCTCCCCCCATCCTGGTCACTCCTGTCAATGTGCAAATATTCCATGACCTCCCCATTGACTATTTCTATCATACACTTACCCTTTTCCACACCTCTCCTGATCTCACTTACCAGTCCAAGATGTTGATCTTGGAGAAAACCCAATCCCATACACAGGGAGATATGAGTATCCTATGGCAGAGCCCATGCCAGCAAATTGCCTAAACCCCATCCACCATGCCTATGTCACTGATGAGTTTGCACACATCATGATGACCTTCCCCACTAACATCTGTCTCAACCAAGCAACCTGAATTCTAAATGATGCTGGAGTGACAGCAGACATTCATCATTTTCAGGGTTGGTATCATTGTGTAGGGGTATTGGAAGCATTCCAAACCCATCTCACACATCTACTATCCCAGTGATGCTGGGGTCTAGGTGAAATATCCAACTGCTTACTCAATGTGGATGCAGAAAACTGGCTTCACCCACACATGTCTTATAGATATATCATTTGACTTCCCAGTCCCCCACAATTACCTGTACCTGCTCCCTTACCACTGGTGGGAGGAATCACTAACAGATTGTGAGGAGGAGCTGCAAAACAGCATTGACAGAGGAAAAAAGGGCCTTTAATTTGTTGGAATTGTCATCAAGTGGGTCATTGGAGGAGTGATTGTGTCATGCCTCCTCATCTTCAAATGTCAACATCTACCCTGTCTCAATCCTACCCTTGTAATGAGAAGTATCTCTGTTGTCCAGAGTGTCACAAGTGGAATGATGAGCATCTCATCACTTGTATTCAAAGACAGGAACAGCAGCATATCAATTTAGCAGAAGAGGGTTATGGTGACAATGGGTATAATGGGAATGATGCTGATGCATATGACTAAATGATACCTTTTTCAAGGTGAAAAAGGCATAGAAGGGGCTATTGTCAGAAACCAAGACTGTGCAGTTATGTTTCATCTTTCTTTCCATCTGTTTCTCGAATGTTCCACTCCACTCATATATCATAGTGGAGCTACAAAGGGGCTGTAACCCCCCTTACTGTATATCTTTTGTTTCATGACTCCTATTTGCAGCAGCTACAAACACTATATAAAGGACTTACTATACATTGGAAAGAGCATCTCAACCTCTTTTGTTTTACCTTGTCCTTGTACTCCTAATTGCAGCTTTATTGTTTTCATGTTCATCTTGAAGGCCCCAACAACCTTGAGTATAGGTATTTGGCTGCTTGTGCATGCTAAACCCTAACATGTTGCTGTGATGGGCTAGACTCATGATCAGTACTATCAAGGCAGGCAAGGAGAAATACTAGTTGCGATTGACAGTCCTTGTGCCTTGTAACATGTTGTGATGCTAGCCCATGCTTCTCAGATATCATACACATTTAGAACATTCCAGAAATGACAATTGATTTCCTGTGAGCAGCATAATCTCTAGCAACTAAATAAGCTTATGGTAGTCATTGATGGGGTTTAGAATTAGGAAGAGGGTAGGGGGTAATGAGGTAATGTGTAGAAAATGCGACAGACAAGAATGAATATAAGTTAGACATGCCTCATGCACTTTGATCTGCTGGCTATGAACAGTACATCTTCCTCACCATCAGTGACTCTGTGGCACTTCTCTCCAGAAACAGGAACAGGCAGTGCAGTCCTCCTCTGTGAAGTCTGTAAGACAGGGTCTGATGATGGGAGGGTCAATGCAAGGACTGAGGGTGGTGGAGGAGAGATATGAGGAGGATGTATGACAGGCTCATCCAACAATGTATCTGCCTCCATGGCCAAAGTTCTCTGAAAGTCTATTATTGTGTTGTCAATAATGTGTCATAATTTGTTGTAGCAGTTGCAAGATAGGATTCCATATTGCCATCAACAGCTATAGGCTTGCAGGAAACAGGTCTCAGGGCTTCATCAACCTGTATAGTGATTTGGTGAAAGAACTGGGACAGTGTGTCTAGCAAGTGGTATGGCATCAAGCCAAGTGATGGATGAAAAGTACACATGATTGGGCGATGAATGAAGCTATGCTTGGAAATAGCACAGATAATAGTCTTGTCACTGTTCCACATGCCCAACAATTGGCAGGATTCCTTGTCGACATGATACAACCTAGGGTCAGGACTGTAGATGAAGGGGAAATGACACAGCATGTAGAAGAATGACTTGAGATTGTCCATGGCATCATGAGGACAAAGGTGCAGAGACAGTGACTTCAACACCTTATATGACTGATACATCTGCATTCCCTGTGATGTCAGTGCCATCGGACCTTGAAAATCAAGAAATTTATTCCTGTCATGCTCACCATCCTCAGGTCCCCCTGGGTCATCAGTGCAGGTGGGAACATGATGATTTTTGCCATATCGAAGTCAATCAACCTGCCTGTGTTCCCTGGACCCCCATTTGCATCCAACATGATGTTACCAAGACTGAGATCCTGGTGCAAGACATGCCCATAGACAGCAGGCTTTGGTGACCTAAAAGTGAGAGTAGCTCAGTGTTAAAGGTGTCATTAATGCCAAGAATCTCACAAGACACTCACCAACAATGGCATCTTGAAATGCCATCAACAGCTGTTCACCAGAAGTAGCCTCGAGGAGGGTCCCAGAGTAGAGAAGAAGGATGATATGACAGAAGATATGACCAGAAAGGAGTTGATTGAGTCCAGCCACACTGGCCTGGCTGCAACCAGTCAAACTACTGCCAGCAGCAGTAGAGAATCTCAGCACACCCTGTACTGGGTCTCCAGGCCTGCATGAGGTAATGTCATAGCCACAAATGTCACTGATGGTCTGCATATCTGAGTCTTCCTGGTATGTGTATATCTGCCAAAGCCCCTGCATCCTGTATGCCTTGATCAACATCTGCACCTCCAAGTCTTGGTCCTTTGCATGCCAATACTCCTTTATGAGATATCGCCACTGGTCTGGCCTGGTGGTGTAATAACAAGTAGTTCCTCATCTACACACAGCATGCCTATTGGTTGCTAACTCATCCAGCTCAAACTCAAGTGGAGCCTCAAGGCAGGTTGTTTGTACTGCAGTGCCTGAGTTGCCCAATGTTGGAGCTGTTGACACAATATGCAGATTTGAGTAGAGGGCCCTTGCCTTGAGCCCATTTAAACCTGCATCATACCACATCATCATATCCAGCCCAATAGTCCCATCATCTGTGTAGAGTAGTAAAATGGCATAGATGAAGAGGTGAGGATACTCATGGATGTTGATGAAGTCAAAGTACAATGGTCCAGCCCAGTCGAATGCAAACAGCCTCATGTGATGATGAAGCTCTCTATGAACAGCCTGTTTGGCTGCTCATAGAGTATTTGGCATGCATACACACCCAGCTGGAGGCCATTGTTGCCAATCCCTGTGTTCATGTTGCACTTCATGTCAATGACATTGTGAACATTTGAGTAGCAAAATGGTTTTGTTGTAATTTCATCCATATCTGTGTCTGCACTCAATGCCCTCCCTGTTCCCAGGATTGCAATATCCAGGCTTGTGCATATCATGTCCTTCCTGTCACCATCCAACTTGTGAGTAATAAATTGCTTACTCATGTCCACAACCTTTGCCCTCCTCCCTAGGATCTCCTCTTCAAGGCCAAAGTGATGGGCAATCTGCTTGATGATTGTCACAAATGGCCTGTACAATGCACTTTCAAGGACATTTTCATCAGCAGGTATGTTGATCCAATGGTGCAAGTCTTCATGGTACTCATTGGTTTCTTCAATAAACTCCTCAACACACAACCTGATGAGCACTTCAGGATGCTCATGGTGAATGCATGTTATCTAGATCATTGCCAAAACATGATGTCTGCTACACATGGGGACATGGCATTGGTCTATCTTGACTACATTCTGATTGGTGTAACATTGCTTCTATCCAGCAGGGACATTGATTATCATTAATGGCATATTGGGCATGGGGCCATGAGAATTGAAGATTGACAGCTTCAAATGCTCAGATGGTATGGTCATAAATGATTGTGGACAGACTCCTGGAATGTTCACACTGTCCAGGCAGCAACATGATTTTAGTCAAGATATTTACAGGTCAGACATGAAGTGACTGTAATAAATCATCAATAGTGGGTTCAAAAGCAAGAAGGGAAGATAATCACAAGGTGCATACAAGATGAAAAACAAGACTGAAAGTGGATCAGATTTGCCTATTGTGTTTAAAGCTGCTGATGACAGGCAGCATGTCCCCTTCTTCACCTCATCTAGATGGAAGCAACCTCATAACATTTTCCTCACAAAGTAAGAACAGGCAGTGCAGTCTTCTCTGTGGCACCCATATGATAGGATCTGATAACAGGAACATATGTCTTGGCATGCACAGCCAGGCTGTGTCATGGGAGTATGTGCAGACGTTATGAACAGAACAAGGGGAGTCCTGTTGCATCTTGATGCCAATGATCATGCCATATGTTATCAACCTTGTTGATGAGTATAATCACAATGAGGTGATCCAGATGATAACATCAGATGGTCTGTGACAAACCATGCATTCATAGTCCAACCCATAAGGAGGTATCTCTCAGCAGCCTACATGTCCATCAACATAATTCCAGCAACATTATATACCAGTGAAGATCACTCACATGTTATAGCAAGGAAATATTTACACAATTGCTCCTCCCTGTAGAACCAGAAGTAGCCCATAACAATGACCAGTAGACAGTATTGTGCTATCTAGAAAAGAGCCTCTGCTATTGGGTTACCCCATGGTCAGGGGCAGTGGGTACAACAGCAACAACTCAGATGACTACCACAGTGCCAATTGTCTTAGTGAGTGAGCAGGCAATGTCAGCTGCTGCCCCAATGATCAGTCCTGGAGTGGAATCAATCCAAGATGAACTTCTTGGAGATGCATCTGTCATCACATCCTGCATCAGTTGGCAAGTTCTTTACTGACATCACTCAGATCAAGACCCTCAGGGGGCATGTCAAGCCACATAGAAACAAAATTAGAAGTGGGTACAACATCAAGGGGCAAATATTGATGACATGCCCTACAACTGTCATACAATGGACTGTGCCAATTAGTCTCCATAGCTGACCTCAGCGCTGAGTCAGCTAGAGACTTGCACCCAGTACCATGGATTGAATGTCCCAGTGGTCCCTAATAATGATAAGTATCATCAAGATGGGGAGGCAATTTGGATCATCATATCAGATGATCTGTGACAAATTATGCAATCATAGTCCAATTTGCAAGGAGGCTGTCAGGCTTCATTATTTGGAGCGTTTAGCCTTTTATTTCTTTTCATTTTCATTTATGTTTCTTTTGTTTGATCTGATAAGATTAGATCTTACTTTCATCTTATCTCATCTAATCCTTATCAGATCTCACTTACTGTCACTACGTTCTAGACTATGAGGTCATACCATGAGGTAGCTGCATGGTACCATAGCTTACTGCACTTTACTTTACATAGTCCTGCCCTAGATTACTGCGCCTGGTCTGTGCACCGTTCTTTACAGTATATAGGGTCTGCTAGTATAGCGAATAGACCCCAGCTAGTTATGGCTGGATTTCCTCTTCTTTAGAGTGATCTTTAGTTGAGTGCGCCCAGTCTCCTGACTTTAGGGATATATGCAGACTCTGGTCTCATAGAGGCATCCCTCTGCCACTGACATGTCCATTGACATTATTACCAGGGAAGATTGCTCACATGCTATATATCAGACAAATGTTCCCTCCTGTAGAACCAGAAATAGCCCACGATGACCAGTAGACAGTACTATACTATCTAGAAACAATGTTATTGGATTGCCCCAACTCTGTTAGGGGCAGTGGTTACTATGGTGATGACTTGGATGATCATGACAGCACCAGTGAGCAAGCAGACACTGCTACTGCTACAATAACCAGTTCTGTGGGAAACAAACCTGGAGTAGAATTCCTGGAGACACATCCATCACCAACATCTTGTGTCAGCCAGTAAGACATGTGGGCCTGACAGATGCTTCCATGGAGATCTCTGGAGCCAGCTGACATCAGCATTGAGTCAGCAGAAGACATATGAAGTCTCGTGCAGCCAGCCCATTAACTGTCCCCTGCATTGATTGCAGAATCCAAGTTCAGCTCACCCAGCACAACAACCCTAAGTCAATGTGCAGGCCATCCCCAGATGAACTGGATCTGGACACTGCAAGGCTCACCCTGGGCAAGATCTTCACCCTGATCTTAGAAGGCATGACTCTGGATATTGGTAAGCACACACATACTGCTGTGTCTCATGGTATAGACTGTATCAGTCCAGACAATATAGCCCCCTTGATCCACAGTGCATTTGATTTCATGGGGGATTCAGGCACAACATGGGGCATGCCACACTGAGGCCACTGCCCAGTGTCCAGCACTGGGAAGGAAGTGAGCCAACCAACTGCTGATGGACAGCCACTAAAAGATGCCAGGGGTGAGTGAGCCATGTACTTTCTCATCTTTGTGCACAACTCAAATGACCATGATGGCAACAATATGATATGGGAGTCCAACTGCATACCACTCTGGGATCTGCTCTGTTCAGACTGCTGCAACTGCTGTCCCTGCTATGTACTGTCCCCACCTACTCTCCAGCAGGATGGTTCATAAAAGTGTTCCTGATCAAGCTAAATTTGTAAGCATGCAAGAGTGGCAACTGAGCTGGTTCCAGGCAGACAGCCCCTCCCCTCTGATGACTCATGTTGGGATGGTGAGGACTACTGGTACAAGTGGATGGTGTACCACAGGATCCTACACTCCTTGTGTGAGGGCAGGTCTCACCCTGATCATGGGACATCCCACACATGCTCTGGCATCAAGTCAAAGAGTGTGCTGTTCTGGATGTTCACACTTGTGGTACTGTTTGCATTCACAGCACTCATTGCATACTGGTATTACTGCCACAGTGGCATGACAGAAGGGTGCATGGCTCTGTGCTGGTGCTTGGTCTTCAGGGGGGATGATGATGTTGCAGGACAATCCAGCTGCCAGGTGACTCACAGCTGGATTCTGCACAGTGGACTCAGGCATGCTGGCAACACTGGCATCTGTGCCATGGTCCCTCATCAACTTGGCAGGCATCATGTGGGAGGTGGTGGTGTCATTGATACAGTTGGCTATGATGAACCTGTGGTCATGCAGATCTTGCACTTTGAGGATGAGGAGTGAGCAGACATAA
Source organism: Albatrellus ellisii (assembly GCA_003314395.1). Lineage (NCBI taxonomy): Eukaryota > Fungi > Basidiomycota > Agaricomycetes > Russulales > Albatrellaceae > Albatrellus > Albatrellus ellisii. The sequence goes on along the minus strand of QLPN01005583.1, from coordinate 23,362 downwards.
GTGGGAACAGTAGAAAAGTGAATTATTGAGCATCTTTATATTTGATAGTAGTACAGTTTATGTCTTACACTCTCTCAAACATTATGTACAGCCTGCATTATGCATGGATGTTAGCATAATCTATTATTCTTAGGGAGTTATTACATGCAAGAGGTAGGGTCTCAGAAGACCTTACAAACCTGTGAGTGGTGAGCTATGGAGACCTACAAGCAGCACACAGCACCAACCCAATGAGCATAATGAGCAAGGTGGGTCACTGCACATCCATAATCATCAGGCATGGGCACCAGTCAAGCCCAAAAGCAGACACTTATGAGGAGGTAAGATGAACCAATATTAGAATATAAGCCATTAATCTAACACTGCATGCAACAGGTTTATAAAGTAGTACAGTGAATGGTGTACAATACAACAATTGGTGGCATAGACTCATCACTCAATGATGCACCCAATTGTGAACTGCCAGCTGCATAAGGGTTAAAGAAAGCAAGGTTCAATGGACAGGAAAGGGCAGGATGCATGATCTCTGTGGCATCAACATGCATCCCAATGATCTTGAGCTGCACCTTTGTGTTCTTTTCTATGATCTGTAGAGAGAGAGAGAGAGAGATGTGGCACCATGGAGTAGAAGTGTAAGAGAAGCAGTGCATACCTGTTTGTCTGACATGAATGATGGGGGGTTTGGGTTGGGGTCAAACTTCATGTCAGGGTGTGTGAGCTATGGAGAGGGAGAGGGTGCATTCAGGTGGCATGACAACATGAAAGAAGAGAGGGGAGAGGGGGGTGATGTCTGAGTACAGCTTAGACTTGAGGAACTGCAGCATGTGTAGGCCAAAGTAGGACAGGTGGGGGAAGATGGTGTGTGTCAGTTCTTTCTGGAGAATGCTCAGTGTGTGGTTGGCAGTTAGTGAGGCTGTGGAACATGTCAGGCTGCTATTATTTCCTCTATTTCTCTCTTCATTTTCCCTATTTTTCTTATGTCTCTATTACCATAGATCTTACAATCACTCCTGATCTACCAAAGTGATTCCCATGGTCATGCATTCCTCTTGTTCATCTTTATTGGCTGATGATACACCAGTCATCCAATCTCCAATTGGCCTAGTTATGAAGTAGTTATGACTCATTTCTTTTTCTCACTATTGCTGTGGAATCTTACTTATTGTTCCCACCCTGGCTGTGGAGTGCTTACTTATTGTTCTCACTGTTGCTGTGCTTATTGTACAGCACTGGTGTGTCCCTCCTATTATTAACTATGACCTCATCTCTTCTTGTTCTCATATTCCAGCCCTATAGTGTATAGCATGGTCTGTGCACTGGTTCCAGTGCTATAAATACAGTAGTCCACTTAGTGTTTTATCCCCAGTTCTGATCATCTTGGATATCCACTAGGTGCAGTACCTTCTAGTTTCTTTTGTCTTACTTTACTGATTACACATCTGGGATATCCACTAGTCTAAGTGAAATTGTCCTTTTGTTTTAGCTTTCTTCTTGTTATTTGGCTTCAACATAGCATTGGCCTCACAGAACAGTTATGATGAAGAACATGTTGGGGGATGTGAATCGGTAGCCTCTTAACATCAAGAGGATCAAGGCCTGTGTATTGTGTTGTGCTGGTCTGCTTAGTCATTGCTAGAAATTCAATAAGTTACATCAATTTATCAAATGACAACTCTTGGACACAAAGCTAATCTCACCTTTATGCACTTTTGCTCATGCCAACATGTGTCCTGCTCATTTGCAGGTCATATTCCATGACAGATGGGCCATGTGTCAGGCTGCTATTATTTTCCTCATTCTTCTCTTCATTTTCCTCTATTTTCTTATATCTCTATTGTCATAGATCTTATAATTGCTCCTGATCTACAGAAGCGATTCCCATGGTCATGCATCCCTTCTCTTTGTCTTTATCAGCTGATGATGCATATATTGTCCAATCTCCAATCAGCCCATTCTATATTTAGTTATGACTTGTTCTTCTCACCATTACTGCACATGCTCACCAATCCCTCTCATACCTGCTGTGGAGTGTCACCAATCATTCCCATGGTTACTGTGGAGCCTCAGTCAGCACTTACACATCCCCTCTATTATTAGATATGATGTCATTACTTTACTTTCTCATTCTCCAGCCCTATATTGTACTGCATGGTCTAAGCATGCTCTAGGGTACTATATATACATAGGACTCCTAGCAGTTTATTCCCCAGTTCTGATCATCTGGGATATCCACTAGTCTAAGCGTGATCATTCTTTATTGTTTTTAGCTTTCTTCAGTTGTTCAGCTTTGACATAGCATCAGCCTCACACCATGCAGGGCCAGCAAGGTGATTCCTTGCATTGGCAGGGTTTGTAAGTGAGTTCTCTCCCCACCAGAAGCAGTGTCAATCTCAGACCTGGATGTAGATGACACATCAAGAAGGTTATCAGGGGTAGCATCAACCTCACATTTGGACATCAAGGATGTGTTGAGCAAGATGTATTTGAGCATTGTGTCCCCTCCAGACCCCCTGCTGTTGCCTCCTAGTTCAATGGCACACCCTTCACCTTTGATCCATGACACCAATATCCAGCAGTACATCAACCCTCTGTATCTCCATGGCTTGGGGCTGTCTATTGAGGGGGTCGGGTGGAAGAAGTTCAACCCAGGGGGACAGCATGTCTTGAAGACAATGCTCATGCCCATGCTCAACAAATGCTTTGCTTTCCCTGATAACAATTCTGTGTTTCAGTTTATGTCAGAAATTGGTGATTACATTGTGCAAGTGAAGGTATGTAATGTCTGTCAGAACTGCTATAGCATGGAGCAAAGACTCAAGTGTTTTTCAGTATCACCCACACTTTGTTGTTGTGCTGCAGCAGATTAAGACATCCACATGTACTTATGATGCCATTCTTGGTCCTGAATCACCACTTGGACAGGTGTCTGCTGAAGTGGGTGATGTTATCAGGAGAGCAGGTGCCATCTATTGGTTTGGCATATAAGGCAGAAGCTATCCTTGAGCAAATCATTTGTGTGCATATACATTCACAGTGTATGGCCAGTAGTTGAGACCAGAAAGCATCAGGGACATCCTGAGTTCACTGAGACAGCATCAACAGAGCAAGGTGAATCAAGGCTGATCACAGGCAGAGAAACATCAGTGCTTGTACAGTATGCCTTGTGGTTTCAGTTTAATTGTCTTCATAGTTTGCAGAGTCTGCTCAGTATGCTGTATACTGTCACTGGAGAAGAGCCTGAGAGCCAAGGTCAGAGTTGAGGGAATAATCAAATGTGTGGTCTGCCATAATACAGCACATACAGAAGCCGTATTGTTTATCAGTAAGAATTAGTGTGAAACTGCTTGCATGACAAAACCCCCTACCATCAGTATGTGTATTTGAGTGCTATTATGGATGGTCATTGTTAATATTCATATTTGACCTCAGCAGAAGACAGTCATTCTGCATGCATCACATACCTTGACTATGTATGCAGATAATACTTGGAAAAGTCGCACCTATGGACTCCCTAACTACTATATGCACTGGCACTTGTCTTATTCTTGTGAGTCATTCTCAACTACATAGCAGTAATACCACCACTGGCATGAATGCATTGGTCACAACCATTATGTCTCCAAATACTCTCCATCTGTATTGTACCTATGACAAATGTATCTCCTACATCCACAATGCATGCAATAACAGCACAATGGTGCTGTGTATCTGATGCTTATGCATCAATGACAATCAAAATAATATATGCATATGGTACTTTCTGCCATGTGAATGCAGCCTTACCTTGATAAATATTATGTCGCACAAAGAGTAGGGTGAGAACTTGAGGCTTGAAGGGTGGAACATGGCTTATCAAGAGTACAACGAGGTCTCCATGGTCAATGACCCATCAAATCTGAGTCATCTGTGGGATACAAGGTTGGGTGACCTTCATTGTCACTGGTATGTTAACATTGTGGCACTGGTGTTTGTCAAGGTTGTTTCTTATTTGTCATCTTGATCATATTAATGGACCTCCACACTGCTTCCATATAAAATGGCTCATGTCAGTGCCTACTCAGTCTGAGCTCTCTTAGTATGTGCTGGCCACTTTCCCCCCTCAAGTTCTTCATCACAAGTTGGCCAGTGATGGGTATCAAGCAGGGATTTCATAGCATGGGTATCATGAACAATACAAATGCAACAAAAGAGCATTTGTGCTACTCATCTGAGACCTGGACAGTGGTATCCCTGTGGCCCTATCATATAGCATTGTGTGCTCAGCATCTCTTCACTTGCACTCCATGGCTGTTGTACCTGATGCTAGAGGTGGTCTGGCTTGACTGATTCATCCATTGCTCCATAACCTTCTCATGGATGTTTTGATCTCAAACATCCATGAGAAGGTTGGGACAATGTGTCAGTCAGTCAAGCCAGGCCACCCCTTGTTGAAAATACACTGGCCAATTCTTGCACTTGCACAGGTGCTAAGGAACAACCCCAGGGTGTGTTGATTTTCACCTATCTTATGATGCTGGACACACTATTTACTTTTTAAGTCCTCTATCTCATCTTATTGGTATTTCTTTTCTCTTTATGATTTGAGCTCCTCCTCAACTCTATCTTGCTCTTACTATATCTTCTTTACCTCATCATCTCCTCACCTCAGCACTTCTGCATGTGCTGAGCTCTCTCTTTCTTCTGTGTACCCTCTACTGTCTGGTACACATCTTCTCTTATCTTACAGCCATCTCTCTAGCCATCTCTCTAGCCATCTCTCTAGCCATCTCTCTAGCCATCTCTCTGGCTATCCATCTAGCTTTCTAGGCCTCCGGACTGTTGTCCTCTTGGCTCATTTATCTTACCTGGGCTTACAAGCCTATCTCTACACTGTGATGTTTTGTCTGCTGTTTACCACCCTGCCAATGTCTCAATAGGGTGCATGTATTTTATTCTGAGCATGAAGTCCAACCCTGTACACAGATAGATTACGTTGTTGAATGAATAAAGTGTTGAACTTTCTCATGCTCTACTGTGTCATACTCTCAGCCACCTGTAGACTCATGGTCTGTGTGCCATCCCTGTCCATACATATAGTCCCCCTTTTTCTTCATCACAAAGATGACCATCATCAGGGAATATGTGCCAGCATTTGTCAAGAAATATCATGATGACCATCCCAGTGCCATCTGCACCATTGATGCCCCCACATGCTCAATGATTGTGCCTCACCAATCTATATTTTACCTTTCCATGGACTTATTTAAAGTGCTTCTGTTCAAATATTTCCCTCCAACATCTGTCACACATGCTCCACTCCATTTATCACTTGTCAGGACCCAATCTGCAATGTGCATTTGATGCACTTTACCATGCACTGTTAGTAAGCCTTGCTGTACATACACTTATTTACTGTGACAATACAATAGTACATTATTTACCAAAACAAACTATTTCTCTTCATCTCAATTATTTCTGATCCATTTATATTTACTATGTCCTTATTATCTCTCACCATTTGACATGCATTTACCATGACTCATAGCATCATTATTGATACAATACACAATATGTGGCATGGTAAATGCATGTCAAATGGTAAGAGATAATAAGGACATATAGTAAATATGAATGGATCAGAAATAATTGAGATGAAGAGAAATAATTTGTTTCAGTAAATAATGTGCTATCACATTGTCACAGCATATTCATATGTTTACCTACTTACTCTTCACTTGGCTTACTTCCTCCACTGCACATGTACTTTATACATACACAATACACACTACAATCTTACATCCATGGACTACCTACTTGTGTGCACTCACACTCCACATTGCATTCTGCATGATGCATGTCACTCCAATCAGGCAGTCCTTGTATTCTACCTTCCACTCTCCACTTGAACTGTATCTCACAGTCACTACATAAGATGGGCTCTTACACTACAGTTACTCAGACATCTTTCACTCTGTCTGAGTAAGTACCTCACTCTCCCATCCTCACCACTGTCTCACAGCCTCTGTAGCAGTCTCTATCACTTGGTGTTGCCATACTGCATTCATCACACACTTACCACACTGCAGCTCATGTTCACCACTCTCTCCCCTTATGGGGACATGTCTTATCAATCATATTATTTGTCACTGCTTGCCCAAGCCTGTGCATACACATATGTATGGGGATGGCATGCTAATAGCATGTGATAATGTGCATTGAAACTTGGGTCCTGACACATGCAGCATCCCAGATACTGCACCCTGCAGACAATCCTGCTGACAATTGTATCCAGTGGCACTGCTCCCTGGCCACTCCCTGGCCTTCCCTGGTGTCAGGCCACATAATATTCCCCTTATTTTACTCTTTGTTTTTCATATTCTCCTTATATTTATATCATCACTGATCTTCTTATTGCTCCTGGTCTATGTGAGGCCAACACTATGTCAAAGCTGAAGAACTGAAAGAAAAGCTAGAAACAACAAAGGGCAATCATGCTTGGACTTGTGCTTGTGGATATCCCAGATATATTAGCATATAGTAGAAGAGAGAGAGAGAACTAGTACTGTACTCTAGGGCAGGCATATGGACTAGCAAAGGCTGCACAGTAGAAATAATAATAACAACCAATTATAAAGAGGATGACTGATGTCCACAGTAAGTGTGGGAATGATTAGTGATACTCTGCAGCAGTCAGGTGAAAGTTGAGTGAGCCCACTCTATTGTGGATTGTGCAACATTCCATCCATCAGCACCATTCACAATATGCAAACCACCACACAGCCAGACATGCACCATTTACCATCCTGTGTCCAGCACAGCAGATGTCTTGAGCCTCTGGTACACTGCTGTGATGCAGTCCATTGTCAGTGGGAAGTACATCTGCAGCTTGCATGCTGCAGTGCCTTGTGCATACCTCTGAACTTCTCCATGCACCACATGATCTTTGCAACATCCCTGTCTAGTGGTATCAGGTCTGTCAACTCCAGGATCTGTGCACATCAGCATGTGCTCCCCTCCTTCAACACAAAAAAAAACACTCATACTGAGTGCAATGTCCATTCAGCCCTCTGACTTGATGTTCATTACCTCACAGAGGTGCAACAGGTGTACCAGTGTCATGCACATGGCCAACTGCATGATTTGTATGTTTGTAGTGGTGCACCATCTCTGCCACACACTGTTGACACAGCAGTGACATGGGCAGGAATAGGAGGGACATACCAGTTGCCTGTGCTGTTTTGAATGGACATGGGCAGCAAGCCAGCATGCTGCTGCACCATGCTAGTACAGTGGTGGCATGGGAGGGAGGGTCTGTGGCTGCAGGGCCACATAATCTGTGGGGATAACACATTCAGTCAGCTCCTGCATGCAATATGTTTTTTCTTATAATACAAAAGATAAGCAGGAGCCTATGCAGCACATGGTGGTGGTGAGCAGCCAGCACATGCAGCATGGCCAGGTGTGATGACAATGTTGAGCAGCCAAGTGCATGCAGTGTGGGGGTAGAAGCTCAGGTGTGATGAGCAGCCCATGGATGCAGTAAATGGCAGTGGTGAGCTGCCAGTATACATGCAGTATAGGGGCAGTGAGCAGCAGTACAGGTGGTTGTGAAAAAGCTGGGACATGCTGCTGTGTCACTGTGGCATGCCACACACGTGCCCCAATGCTGCACATGTGGCACAGACAGAATTGTAGTGGAGTCAGGTATGTGAGAAAAACCACATGGGATTTTTAACTAATGACCATGCTCCCATTCTTATATAGATAACATGACTCATTCTGGTCATGTGACATGGTGCTAACAGCATCCTCCTGTAGCCTATCATGATCAGCATGGCATGAAGCCTCATGCATCAGATCCTGGGGTCTTGTGTCAGGGTGAACCTCAGTCTGGGCCAAAACAACTAATATTGTGATATGTGTGTGCACATTGTGGCTGGGGTTTACATAAGGCTAATCAATTGCCCCAGCCTTTTTCATGCAATGCTTGCTGGCTATTTTCATTCTGTTTCAAGACTCCACACATAGGTTTTGTCTCAAGTTGCTTTTGGGTGAGTCCTTAGGATGCATCCTTTCTGCTGTGGTTTGGTTTTCTGGCTCCACACAGAGTCTTGGATACCAGCCATTGTCTTGAACAGTGTTTGAGATGAGTCTGGCACAGGATGGCAGAAATATTGTTGAAGGATTTGCATCTTGACAAGAAAATTGCTTAAGCTGGAGGTTTGGCTATTGCCTTGGATAGTGTTTGAGGTGTGCCCCACCTAGGACAATAGCTGATATGGCATGGTGGGGAAGGTTTTTTTTTTGGCCCCAAGCAGGGTTGGAAAGCCTTGCTATTGTCTTGAATGGCATTCAAGATGCATCCCATGCAGGACAAGTCAGAATTGGTTGTGAAGGTTAAGGGTTTCATGTTGAATGGGTCAAAAGGTTGAGTCATCCATGGACTGTGGCAGTTCTGTCATGAGATATCAGATCCTTCTCATCCAGAGGTTAGGTCAGTGTCTTCTTGAGCAATAGGAAAATTTCTCTCCTTGTCTCATGCTTTTGGTTTGCTCATTCTCACTTGTTGTCATTTGCATCACCCACCTGCCCTTGATTTTTGTCTTGTTGTTTCTTGAGTGATGCCTGCATGGCATCATCCAGCAGGTTGTGGTGTGCAGTGAGAGTGGAGGGTGTGTGCAGTGTGGTGAGGGCAATATCACCATGTGAGAGGATGTACTGACTTGATTGCAGCCAAACCCAGCAGATGTACTGGCAATGCACACCAAACCACACATGTCAGAAAGGGATAATTTGTAGCCTGAGAGAGACCCAGGATTTCAATGTTGTGTATGAGTGTATCTTGCAGAATATAGATGTACTTATGACATTTAGATATTGTTGTGAGTAGGCACATCCACAAGATGACCAAATCCATGAGAAGATTGATTCCTCTGAGCTCAAAGTGCTTTCATGAATGGGCACAAAGATTAAGTGTGATTTCTGGGCTGGTATTTTGAAGATGTAGGTCAGGCAAGTTTGCAACTCATCCATTCCTATGAACATTGTACTCAGCAGTTTGTTCTTTCTAGTATGCCTGCAGAGGCTATAATTGGGGGGATGCCATCCTTCAGTGTTTATGGGAATTAGAGATGGACCTGACATAGTCCCTACACATGCTGCATGGCCCTCAACCTCATGGCTGTTGATCTAAGCAAAACGTGCCTCAAACAGTGTTCAAGGTAAGAAGCTGTCATACTGCACATGACATCTGGAATGCATGGCCTGAGGCAGGGTTATAGGTCCCAGACTACATGGAGTAACCAACTTCTGCAGTCTTCATGTATGAGGTGCCACTTTGGGCTGCATGGATACCCAGGCCAAGTGAATAGGTCTGTCAGTTCATGCAGAAGGTGTGTGCTGCCAGGGGATGTCTATGTGGTCAGGCCAGTTGCAGAAATGTGCTGTGGATAAGTGGACCCTATGTTGATGCAAATGTTGACAAAGATATATTGAACACAGCACAGGCTGTCTTAGATCAGAGGAAAAGAATGCATACTTTAGAGCCTGATTGCCTAGAGGTTCCATATACTATTGTACCCTAAGTAACAAAAAAGCGAAATAAGGTTTGAAACTATACAGTACTTACTAATCAGTGGCAGAGCAGCTTGGAGTATACAGAGTAAGGAACTTGCACATGTTTGCCAATTCCAACAAGATGCAGACTACTGGGGTTGGCAATGTGCAGATGATTCATTAGGTCAAGCAGCATGGAGCCTGAGCAAGGCCCAGACTGTTATTGGCTGAGGCAGATGTGGCACAGGCAGGCCTGTGCTGAGATGTGAGCAGGACCATGAGCCATGTCTGTTCCAAGGGTCATCATTGACACTAACAGACAGTTTTTGAGGCTATCATCTTGCCATATGTATGGGTAGTCTAAGAGGTAACAGACTTGAAGTGGCACTTAGTGCACTGCTGGCTTTGTTCAGGATCAGTCCTGGCAGTACACTTCCATCTGGAACATTTAAGGTATGCAGACATTATTGTTGAGGTTTATGTAGCAATGCAATGTGGCATCATTAAACATAAACACAACACTTATGAGAAGAATTTTGTTTTATGTGAAGAAGTAATTTATGCTGATACAGACAAGAAGGCATTCTGTGCAGTACTTTGTGGTGAATTGTCAGTAGCATGTTGTTCTCCATGTCACAAGTCATGATGAGCAAAGTCCTTGTGGAGAGCAAAGGGCTCATTGCCAAGACTGTCTTTTGTTGAAGTCAGCTACAGGACTAGCCTAGGCTATTGGCATGGTGAGGAAGTCTCCTTCACAGACCTTGTACTATGTATAGACATCTGGGTCAGTGTCTGGCTGTGTGCAGACACAGTGTCAAGGTACTATACTGTGAGTGGTGTGCCAGTGCACCCAGGCTCTTTCATAGGGCACATACCTGAGTTATTAGACCAATGGGGGGATTTAGGTATTCCTTCATCACTGCTAAGCAGGGGTGTCTGTAATCAGTTGTCCAGTTGCCAGTGCCAGTGGTTATATATTGCTCTTGCTTATAATATCTCATGTGAAGCCTTTTCTCTATCTACAGGCTGTGTATCCATCAACATGTTGTAATTGCCATGTCCTGGTGCCTGCACAGGTTTGTATTTGATCCATTGATAACACCTGCCTCAGACCCATCCATCTTGCACTGCAATAGTAACTTGTCCCCTCTAGTTTCACCTCATTTTATGACAATGTCCACCTCAGTCTCCTCTGATCCCAGACCCTTGTCAACATTTGAGAGTCCTGCCACAGCACCTCCAACTTCAGTTTTCTTGCCAGCCCTACTATTTATGGTGCAGGCATCCTCTGCCTTCATTCTATTACAGTCTACCACTGGTGGCCTCCTCAGGGTTATGGAAATAGTTGAGGTATGGCTTGTCTCCTGTCAACATAATATCAGTGGCTGTTGACTTCTCCTTGACAGAAAGTGGCTCAGAGTACAGAAGACATCACTGCACTGATGTGATAATTCTCCAAGAATGCATCCTGTACATTGTTATGAGGCACTTGCTTAGGCACCTCATAACAGACTTGGTTTTTTCTTTTTCTTTTTCTTTTTCTTTTCTCACTTACTAAGTAAAGCATAGTATTATTATTACAAGTGTGAGCTTAGCTCCAAGTACTATAAGGCAGATTATCTTTCTCTTATCTTCTTTTATTTATTATAACATTTAGTTGCTAAGGACTATACTATACAATTAGCAAGGACTTGGCCTATTGTCTTTATTTGTCTTGTTTATCTCTCATTCATTTCATGCTGGTGGCTACATTTACTTTAGCTTACTATGGATGTGACTAAGTCACATGATCCTGTTGATTGCTGCACAATCATTGTTGATCTGTGAACTTTATTTATGTGTACTATCTTTAGAACTCTGGTTTTGTATAAGTAGTTGAAAGAATGGTGGCCTTAAACCCCAGTCTTGTCAACTTTGCAATCTAGGGACTCTCCTATACTGCACTTGACCAAAGCTCACTATCATCTTGCATTGTTCTCTAAGAACTAAGTCTAAGATCTCTAAGTCACTCTAAGTGTTGCCAAGACATCCTAGACTTGTCACTCTGGATCCTCATTCAGTCATTGGTGGTATCATCCTCATCACTATCTCACTGATCCCATTCTTCATTGTCATGAGGAACATTTACTATGCTTATCAAGCATATAACAACTACCTTGTTACCAGGGGTATAGTCATTGCAAACCTTCCCTAAGACCATCCAATAGGCCACTCTGAGCATACATGGCCCTGGGGTAGGTGACAATGGGGAGATGGATAAACCAGAGACCTGATCAGGGCAGATATACAAAATGACATTTTCAGACAGGTGCTGAAGATGTTCATGCCAGATGTGAACAGAGGGATGAAGGATCATGTGGATGGAGGGGCCAGGGTGTAGGGAAACCCAGTACATACCACCCTGAAGTTTGCCAATGCAGAAATGATGGTCATCCTTGCTGATAGTACATGTCCCACACTCATAGGTGATTTGAAACCCTAAGTGATCCAACTTGCTTGCAGAGAGGAAGTGACCTGAAGCACTAGGAACATGGAGGACATCTTTCAAGAGCAGTGAGACTGTTTGCTTCCCTGGCAAGAAGTGTTGTTGTGTACTAGAGCCTTGTCCAAGACACAAAATGGATGAGCCATTCCTGACAGTGACAGTGCACAGAGAGATAGAAGAGTACATGTATAGGTTGTCATGATGAGGGGTAACGTGGTTGGTGCACCTGGAGTCCAGCATCCACAGGCTGGTCTCCCCATCATAGAAGCACATGTCAAATTGGACAGCACCAGAGGAAGACAGTGTATGTATAACAGCAATTGTGGACTGTTTCCTGTAGATGTCTCACAATCCTTCCCAAGCTTGGCACACTGTGACAGTGTCTTCTGTGATCATGGAGGTTGGTCTCTGCACATTGTCATGATGACAGCTTTTGCAGTGTCATTATCTTCTTGCCATTTGTCAAGCTCCTCCTGGTTGGTGATTGTGTGGATGTCATCACCATCTTGGACAGGAGTGATGCTTACATGCTCCATAGGTTTGAGTTTTGAAATAGTGTACCATATCCCCATGATGATTAGTGCAGACTTCACCATATTTGCCCATTTCCTATGGTTCTCTGACCCTTCCAATAAAGAGGATGGTTGTGAGTGTGTGAGAGGAGAACTGAAAAAGTTCTTATTATTCTGTGGTATGCTAGAACCTGTAATGAGTAAACATAGCAGACCTGTGATGATTTCATATTATTTGCAGCCAACAATGTTGAGCTGTAGTAGATAAGTGCACAGAGGGACATCACAGACCTGTCCTGGGGCCACCTCAGTATGGTACAGTAAGAGCTGAATATCAGATACATTGAGAGTGTCTGCAATCTCCTCAAATATGATCACAGACATCATCCTGGTTTGATGTTGAGCTGCACATGCATGCATGGTGCACAGGAGCAGGAGGGCACAGTGGATGTAGTGCTGAGTGGACAGTGCAAAGCTCAGGGAGGAATAGTTGTACAGCTTGTTACTGATTCCTGCTCTGTTGTCATTGCATTTCCCATTCTGTTGTCATTGCTATTGAGTGCAGTAGCTGCACTGTGTTGAGCAGTGGCATGGAAAGAAGGTGAGGAAGTGTGTGAAAAAGGGGGGAGGGGGTGAGAGGGATGGAGGGAGAGAGAAGAGAGGGAGAAGAAGAGGGAAGGAGGGAGGAACATACCAATTGCCCACATCATCTTGAGTGGATATTGGCAGGGCAGGCAGGCAAGTTGCAACACTGTGCTTGTACAGCAGTAGTGTGAGTGAACAGGTGGTGGCCATGCCATGCTGATACAACAGTGGTGTGGCCAGGGTGGCAGTGGCCACAAGCTGTTCCTACAGTGGCAGCATGGGCAAGTATGGGGCCATGTGCTGTTGACACAGCAGTGATGTGGGTGTGCCAGTGGGCACAGGAGGATGGACATACCAATCACCCATATCATCTTGAGTGGATGCAGGTGGTGAGCCAGCAAGCTGCTGCACTGTGCTGGTACAGTGGCAGCATGGGAGGGAGGGTGTGTGGCTGCAGGGCTATATAGTCTGTGGGGATAGCATATTGGGTCAGCTCCAGTATGCAATTTATTTTTCTTATAATAAGATGAACAGCCAAGTGCATGCAGTATGGGGGTAGAGGCTCAGGCATGGTAAAGCTGTTGAGCAGCCCATAGACACAGCACATGGCAGTGGTGAGCAGCCAAGTGCATACAGCATGGGGGCAGAGGCTCAGGCATCATGAGCAGCAGTGTGAGTGGTTGTAAAAAAGCTAGGATGCAATGTGGTGCAGTGCCACACTGCTGCATTGCTGTATGCATGCCATGCTGCCACACACAGTGAACCACACCAGGGGGAAGATGGTCTTTGTAGCAGCACCTTGGACATGAAAAAACCATGTGTCAGCCTCTTTACAGTCTGTTTTTCCCTAATGTGGGACTGCTTACCAACCAACATCCTGCTAGGAGTGGCCTGTTGGATGGTCTTAGGGAAATTTTGCAATAACTATACCCCTGGCAACAAGGTAGTTGTTGTGCACTTGGTAAGCATAGTAAATGTTCCTGATGATGATGAAGAGTGGTATCAATGAGATAGTGATGAGGATGATACCACCAATGACTAAATGAGGATCCAGAGTGATGAGTTTGAGATGTCTTAGTGACACTTAGAGATCTTAGACTTAGTCCTCAGAGAGTGATGCAAAGTGATAGCAAGCTTAGGTCAAGTGTGGTGTATGAGAATCCCTACATTGCAAAGTTGACAAGACTGGGGTTTAAGACTGCCAGTCTTTCAACTACTTATACAAAACCAGAGTCCTAAAAGTAGTCCAAGTGATTAAAGTTCACCAATCAACAAAGTCATGTGACTTGATACATGTCCATAGTATGCTAGTTGTAAAATAGCAACAAGCATGAGTGAAATCAGAGATAAACAAAGATAAACAAAGATGAAATAGGATGAGTCCATGCTAATTGTATAGTAATAGTCCTTAGCAAGTAAATGTCATAAAAAATAAAGAAAGATAAAAGAAGGATGAGATGCTTTATAGTACTTGAAGCTAAGCTCACACTCTAGTATGTAAATACTAAAGTACTATGAAGCAAGATGAGTCCTTACTAAGTAAAGTGGAGCTAAGCTCACACTTGTAGTAATAATACTATGCTTTACTAGTAAGTAAGATAAAAGAAAAGAAAGAAGGAAAAAAAGAAAAAGATAAGTCTGTTACAAGGTGCCAAAGCAAGTGCCTTGTAACACCTCCCATTCATATAGTGAGATCAATCTAGGAGTTAGACTCACAGCTTAGTATGTAAATACTATTGTACTATAAGGGAAAGGAGATTGAGTACTTACTAAATAGAGCGGAGCTACACCCACAGCTGTAGTAAAACTATGCTCTAATGGGAAGTAATATACCAGAAATAAAGATACAAAAAAGGAAAAGAAAACCATTATGAGGTGCCTAGGCAAGTGCCTTGTAACAATGAGATGAGGGCATAAAAAGAAGTACCACAAGGTTTCTAAAAAGAACTTTGGAGGGTACTGTTGATTTTTTGATCTTATTGCTATCTCTCCCTCCAGTACCTGTGGCCCAAACTACATTAGTCATCATGGTCTGTGTGCACTCTCAGCATGTATAAAAGAAGTATGTAGCTGTTGTAATACAAATAGTGGACTTTCTACCTCTTTTTCTTCTCTCTGAGGACTGTCCTTACCAGTCCTCACACAAATCCTCTTCCTCATCACTCTTTTTGTGGTTCTCCCATGGAGACCATTCTACTCATCATAGTCATTGGCTATTAAGTTGCCCTTTTCATCCTCACTGCTGGCTGCTTTTCCTTCATGCCTACTTCCTCTGATTGTGCTCCAGTCTGAGCCACTCTTTGTCTTCACTGCCACACCCACAAGCCTCCTCATTCAATAGGTACTTTACTCTGTATCTCTTATCTGCATTCTTCCACACTTCTGATTGAGGATCTGGGAATAATCAGAGAGGAAATCTCTCATAGTTAGTACTGGGTTTGTCAAGTCTCTGACAGATAATGTGTGCATGCCATGCAAGAAAGCAGTGACAAAGGTGGAGATGAATGACTGATGGGCAACAAGGTGGGAGGAGAGAATAGAAGTTGACACTTAGACCTTGATCTAAGAAGTGCTCTGTCCTAGAGTGAGTGTGAGGGTTGCATGCAGAACACACAAGTGGTCTCAGAGCTGTCTGAAGATCTGTGAGATCACCAGATATTGGTCCAATTGTTGTTCTCCTCCCAGTCCCAATTGAATGTCCAGGCAGCTGGATGTTCCTGTTGGTTTTTACTTATCTTAGGATGCTGGACATACTTACACATCCTTATTTCTTTTTTCTTTACAGTTTGAGCTCCTTTTAAACTCTATCTTGCTCTTACTATATCTTCTTTACCTTGTCTTTGTCTCACCTCAGCACTTCTGCATGTGCTGAGGTGAGTATCTCTTCTACTCTCTTAGCTCTCTTCTGACATACCTGCTCTATGCAGCTCTCTCTTCCTCTGTGTACCCTCTACCATCTGGTACACTTCTTCTCTTATCTTATAGCCATCTCTCTGGCTATCTCTCTGGCTATCTCTCTGGCTATCTCTCTAACTTTCTAGGCCTCTGGACTGTTGTCCTCTTAGCTCATCTATCTCCACCTGTGCTCACAAGCCAATCTTTGCACCACAGTGTTCAATCTGCTGTTTGCTGCTTTGCCCAGGTTTCAATAGTTCCTTCCAAAGAAGATACAGATCCATGGGCACTGAGTGGAGGATGTCACAGGGTGCAAGGTGGAGGTGAAGGGGCCAGACACTATAATGTCCAACAAGAAGGAGAAGGGTGAGCAGGGGATGTAAGGTTTTATCCACAAGTCACAAGTACACTCACTTTCATGCTTTTTCCATGTGCAGTGACAACAAACAGCAAAAGGAGGGCAAGGGAAAAATTGAGAGCAAGAGAAAAGAGGAGGGGTGCAACACAGGTCTTGTGTTAGCACAATGATATAGAAGGGGTGGCAGATGTAGTGCAGATGGTGGCAATGTCTGAGAGGAAAGGGTGGGGGGATGAAAATGTGAGGGTTGCAGCAGAGGAAGGAGTGCTGATCAATTGTGAGGCCAACACTAATGTCAAAGCTTACCAACTGAAGAAGGGTGAAAGACAAACAGAGGATGATTATGCTAGCAGATATCCCAGGTATAGTAGAAGGGAAAGGGGAACTGGTACTGTACCTAGTGGATATCCCAGATGATCAGGACTGGAGAGTATTGCTAGGAGTCCTACAGTATGTTGGGAGATTGGCAGTGTCACAAACAGTAAATAGACCATTTGTAAATAGAGGTAGTATGACTAGAGAGATAGAAGTAGCCTTGTAGACCAAGGTGTAGATAAGGCAAGAAGAGGACTAGAGTCCAAATGTCTTACATCACTGTAAGATGAGAGATGATGTGTACCAGATGGTAGAGGGTACACAGAGGAAAAAAGATGAGTGCTGCATGAAGCAGGTATGTCAGATAAGAAGTAGTAGAGGAGATGAGATCTGTAAGATGGCAGTCCTATATATCCCTGATGGGAGACCAGCACACACTAGACTAAGGATCACTCCAAAGAATAGGATAAGCCAGCCATAACAAGCTGGAGTATATTCACTATACTACAGCTACCTATATACTAAATGAAAGTGTGCACAGACCAGTGCAGTACTCTAGGGCAAGTGCTACAGTAAATACCCACAGTAAGTATGACATCATGTGCAGCATGGGTGCATCCAGAGCATGAAATGACAGTCAGTAGATAAAGATGAGATAAGATGAGATGGACTGAAAGGAAAGATCATCTTATCTAATCTAATCAAAGGAAAACAGAAAAGAAATGTAAAAGAAATAAAAGAGTAAATGCTTCAAATAAATGAAGCCTGACAAGATCCTCACCTCAGCAATATGCAGAATGTGGACATTTTACACTTATTATTTTTGGTTGACTAATTGCCTCCTTCCTTTTTTGTTGCTGTCATACTGCACACACACACTCAAAGTAACACATCCATTTTACTTAATGCATATGGCCTGTCTTCAACACAGAAGTGCTGAGGTGAGACAACAACAAGGTAAAGAAGATATAGTAAAGGCAAGATAGAGTTGGGGAGTGGCCTGAACCATAAAGAGAAAAGAAATAAGGATGTGTAAGTATATTCAGCATCCTATGATAGGTAAAACACAGTATACATAGTACAGTATGTCTGCACATTTGTGGGCAGGCAAGAATAAGGAGGATATATGAGAGAAGTATATTCCCCAGAGAGAGTGGGGCAGCTATCATAGCTGCAGCAACAAGACAGATGTGTAGACAGATGGTAGAGGAGCCACAATGTGGTGAAGTAAAGCTGCAGGGAAGTGAGAAGAATAGCAGGAGATGGTAGAGTGGAGTACTCACTCAGACAGTGTGGAAGATGTCTGAGGAGGTATAGCATAGAGGTTCCATCATATATAGTAGGTAAGATGATGGTTCACATGGAGAGTGAAGTGGTGAAGAACAAGGACTGCCATAACTAGATGTGGGGCATGCATCATCACAACACAGTAAGCAGGGCCTATGTGAGAGAGTGAGGTAGTCCATTGTGTAAGTAAGACACATAGTGTTGTAAGTAGTGTGTAATTGAGGAAAGCCAAATGAAAATGTGTAGTGTATGTATGAATATTCAACACAGTACTCTAGGGCAGGTAAATGAACTAACAAAGGCTGCACAGTAAAGCTTATAGATAGTAACCAATTATAAAGGTGATGACTGGTGTCCACAGTAAGTATGGGGAAGATTTGTGATACTCCACAGCAAGTGTGAGAGAACTGAGTGGCCATCCACAGTAACAATGAGAAAATGAGTCATAAGTATCTCATAACCTGGCCAATTGGAGATCAGGTGACATATGTGCTATCAGCCAATAAAGACAAACAAGAACTGAGAATTGCTTCAATAGACCAGAAGTGATTGAGAGATCCATAGTAATATAAGTATATGAGAAATATGAAAAATGATGAGAAAAATAAGGGGAATAAAATGTGGCCTGACATGTGTTCTTTATGTCAGTTTTTATGATCCTTATGATCCTGCACACATACACTTACATACTACATATGTCTCCTTCTTTCTTTTGCTTATCTCATCTACTACCAGTCACTTGCTGTGCTGGTTAGTTATCACATGGCCTGACTCCTTTTATGATAATTGTTCCACTTTCACTTTCACTTTTGGGATATCTCTTTGTTCTCATAGTTAGAGCTCCTCTTGAACTATGTTGTCACTCTACTATATATCCTCTTCCTCTTTATGCCTATACCTCAGCACTTTTAGCTCATACTGAGCACAGACTCTCTTCCCACTCTCCTCTGTGTACCTGCTAAGAGTGGCCTATTGGATGGTCTTAGGGAAGGTCTGTAGTGATACTCCTGGTAACTGGAGAATGAATACATGCTTGATAGATGTAATAGATGTTCCTAATGATAATGAAGAGTGGGATCAATGAGATAGCGATGAGGATGATTCCACCAATGACTATATGAGGATCCAGAGTGATGAGTTTTAGGATGTCTTAGTGATGCTTAGAGTGACTTAGAGATCTTAGACTTAGTTCTTAGAGAATGAAGCGAGTTTTGTAGTGAGCTTAGGTCAAGCGCAGTATAGGAGAATCCCTAGATTGTGAAGTTGACAAGACTGGGGTTTAAGACCACCAGTCTGTCAACTATTTATACAAAACTGGAGATCTAAGTATAGTAAAGTTGCACAGTAATGTGCAGTAAGTAAATGAACATTGCACAGTAATATGCAGTAAGTACACATCCATGTGATATAAGTGGCTCAGCCACAAGCGTGTAATGAACATGAGATAAACAAAGTTAAATAAGGACAAGAAAAGGGAGTCCTTGCTAATTGTATAGTAATAGTCCTTAGCAAGTAAATGTTATAATAAATAAAGAAGATAAAAGAGAAAAGATAAGTCTAATATAGTACTTGGAGCTAAGCTCACACTTAAGTATGTAAATACTTAAGTACTATAAAAGAGAAGAGAAATGAAGTCCTTACTAGGTAAAGTGGAGCTAAGCTCACACTGTAGTAATAATACTACACTTTACTAGTAAGTAAGATAAAAGAAAAGAAAGAAAAAGAAAAAAGAAAAAATGTTATGAGGTGCCAAAGCAAGTGCCTTGTAACATCTGGGATGCTTGGCTTTTGAGGCAAATCCATAAGTTTGGCTGCTGCAAAGTTCAATTTTCCCCTGTTGGGTCTCTTATGGCATTAACATCAGATAACAAGATCATACACTTGTGTGATTTGAACATTGTTGAGTCACATGACAAGGGCCCCTTCACCAGTGTTGCTCTGTCCCCACTTGGAACCATCTTTGTCACCAACTCCAACAGGGTCAAGGGGGTTTGGATGGTGGAGTTGAACAAGTTGTTGTTGACACTGCACAGGGACTCTTCTTATGGAAACTTGGTGATATCCCCAGATGACAGGGGTCTCACATTATGTAAATCATCAGGTAAAGAAGTCCTCATCTTCAACCTGCAAACCAATTAGCTGTCCACTAGACTCAACCAGATTGGCAAGTGGAGCATGAAATCCATCTCATTTGGTTCCAACAGCTGACAGGTCATAGTTGTGGGCTGGTCAAGGTTGGACAATGTCCAGTCAGTTGAGCTCTGGGACCTGGACAGCCACACCCAAGTTTGGAAATCACATGTCTTACCTAACCCTGATCACACAACATTTTCTCCATGGAACAACCTCATTGCATGGCTGGCAAATGGCAAACAGTCATATGATTTGGGCCTGTTAGATGCTATCTTGGGTGATCAAGTCCTTCAGCAGCACTGTCCCATAGAGTCAATCCCATTTAGCCTCACCTGGGCTGCAGATGGGACATGGCTGCTGACTAACAGATGGAATAATGTAGTGCATGTCTGGGACATGACATTGGCAAGATCAACCAACCAAACCCACCTCCTCTTTGAGCTCAATACCTTGCACTACTTGACATTCTGCTCCTTCTTCAATAGCCACAGATCTATTGCCACTGATCATGGCCTTTACCCCATACTCCCCCAGCACCACCCCATATGTGCTGCAGACAACCTTGTGCCTGCCTCTCTGGAGACATCATTGAGGTTGCAAGAGGATGGTTGGATCTGGCAGGTTGGAGGAGGGAAAGGTGATCGACATGTGTGCTGGCTCCCACTGGCATACAGACCTATGCTGCCAATGTTTAACATGAATATTGCTATATCATGGGATACTGTCAGGCTGGTGACAGATTCTGGTCAATTTGTGGTACTCAACTTGAAAATATGGTTTGAGAACAAAATTTCTGGTTTGTTTAATGCACATGCAGGTCATTTGCTGTACCATACTCAGGCTATGCTTCTTCCTGTTAGGTGGTGTACAACAACATGATATCAAGTCTGTTGTTTGTGGATGACTTCATGTGTCACTGCATTATTTTGACTCAGAGGGAAGTGGCCTCTCCCAGAGTCAGAGACCAGTGCACAATATGAAAACCCTGGTCCAACATTGAAAATATCAAAGATAGATTGTGGAGTGCAATTTATCAGACATGGCATTGATGAAGCATGGGAAGCACCAGAGGTAGCTGAGAGGCTAGCTACAAGCTTGAAATTCTGTTCATCTATCACTTGTCAGGCCACTATTATTTCCCTATTTTTTTCTTCATTTTCCTCTATTTTCTTATGTCTCTATCATCATAGATCTTACAATTGCTCCTGATCTATCAAAGCAATTCCCACAGTCATGCATTCCATTTCTTCATCTTTATCAGCCAATCACGCATATGTCATCCGATCTCCAATCAGCCTGTTCTATCTTTAGTTATACTTCGTTTTCTCACCCTTACTGTGCATGCTCACCAATCCTTCTCACACCTGCTGTGGAGCATCAGTCAGCACTTACATGTCCCCTCTATTATTAGGTATGACATCACTACTGTAGTTTCTCATTCTCCAGCCCTATACTGTACTGCATGGTCTGTGCATACTTCAGGGTACTATATATACATAGTACTCCTAGCAGTTTATTGCCCAGTTCTGATCATCTGGGATATCCACTAGGTACAGTACTCTTCTCTCTCCTTATTTACTATACACTAATATATCTGGGATATCCACTAGTCTAAGTGTGATTGTCCTTTTAAAGCTTTTCCTCAGTTGTTCAGCTTCAACTTAGCATTGGCCTCACATCACTCTTCATTCTTTCATTTCATTACCATGGCCACAACCTCTCCTTTGCCCAGTGTGCCCTACCTTTCTCTTCTGTCTTGTGTTTGTATTGGCTTCCAGTATGATGCAATTTGAAAGGCCCACTGACATGCCCAACTATTACATTACACCCACATATTGCCTGCAACCCAGACCTCTCTCCAGTGTGCCCACCTATGATTACTCTTCAGTTCTCAATATGTATACCTTTGGTGCACCAAATAGGACACAGGCTATTTTCTGGCTTGTCATTTTCATTGCCTTCACTCACTTCATTGTTCTCCAGCTCAGACATGTTCCACTACCTCCACCTGGACTATCACTTGTACAATGCTAATACAGTATCAAGCCAATCAGACATCTCAATATGTTGGTAGAGGCAGGCTAAAATATATTTGAGACCTGCAGGCTTGGGATGAACTGGCAGGAAGGCACAGCAGAGCTGCTGACTTCATCTCAGTAGCAAAGTGTGCATGTGGAGCAGGTCATACACAAAGAATAAAGTGGGAGCCTAATGTCATGTAAGTACAAATATTCCCCCATTGTCAATCTCAACAAACTTGAATCCTGACTAGTACAGTACTGTATTGTTCATTCTTCATGGGCTTGAAGCAGACTTGTCAGCTATTTGCCTCCTGTTCCACAACCTCAATAGGCATGTGAGCAGCATATATGCAGCAAAGGTGGAGACCAGCACTCCAAGGATCAGGTTGTCTCAACAAGTGGAAACTACAAGCAGGTGCCAAGTCACATAGTAACAAAATAGTTCATTGATATTGTCCTGGATAATCACAACATTGATACTCCTGATTTTACTCTCTCCAATTCCATAGCATTGCTACAACCACCACAACCACCACAACTGGCCCTAGAAATGAAAAGGAAATCTTGTCCCATCCAACACCCTCTGAGCCATCTACATCCAGAACAGAGACACAGCACATGCTCCATGACATCAAGTGCCTCCATGGGTTTGTGCAACAGGCCATTGATGGCAGTGAGCATGAGGTGGAGCACAGTCAGGGCACATGCTATTGCCCACCCTGTTGAAGACAGCAGAGGCATGCAGGCAGTGGCCAGCTGGATGCTGAGCAAGAGGTGGCCATTGTCCCTTAGGGCTTGGGGACAATCTTCATATGAATTGAGATGAATGTGGTGAGGGTCAGGGGTCAGGCTGGAGCTGGAGCTGGCCCCAGGCAGTGCTGATCACTGGCAATGTGGGCACATTGGCTGGGGAAGCAGGAAGTTTCTGATCTGGTGGACTGAGATGGGGGGAGTGAGATGAGGCAGGGTGACTGTCAGGACGTACTTATTTTTCTATTCATTTTACGATTTCTTTTACTCTTATTGCTCAAGATCTACATGAGATATCTTATCTCATCTTATCTGATCATCAGTAGATCTTATCGCGATTATCTATGACACATATACATTTAGTCATCAGACCGCTTACTGTACATTTATGACTACATTTCTCACAGACGCTTACTGATGCAGTGCAATGCTGCGCATTGCTTACTGATACTTCTCACAGATGCTGTGCATCTTATTTACATATGCC
>QLPN01005578.1:0-40601 GCA_003314395.1 Albatrellus ellisii | reverse complement strand
AACCAGAAGATATACAGTCATGTATGTAGTGGTGATGGATGTCAATGTGTTTAGTACCATGAGTAATGATGGGGTTATTGGCAATGTTGACAGAGCCCTTATTGTCACCATATAGGAGAAGGGAAGAAGAGAAAGTGAAACCAACTTCCTTAAGTAGTGAGTGTAACCACATCCCCTGTGCAGCGGCTTGTGAGAGGGACATGTACTTGGCTTCCATTGAGGACAAGGAGACAGTGTGCTGCTTCCTGGAGGACCAGGCAACTGCACCACTTCCTAGTAGGAAAATGTACGTGCCAACAGATTTTTGATCATTGAGATCAGCTGCCCAGTCAGAGTCCGAATAACCCACAAAACCAGTGTTGTTACTGCCATCATATTGTAGCTGATAATGGAGAGTGCCTTTGAGATAGCGTAGAATGTGGCAGCCTAACGTGAGGTGAGTGGGAAGGGGGTTGGACAGGAACTGGGACAGTTTCATAATGGCAAAGGTGACATTGGGCCATGACATGATCGCTGCATAGAGGAGAGAGCCAATCAATTGTTGGTACTCTGAGTGAAGGGATGGGTCAGTGGAGTAGCCACTGTCAGCCCTGGTGGGAGAAGAGCCGGGAGGTAGAGGAATTGTGGTGGGGTTGCAATCAACCAAGTGAAAGTGGTCAAGGAGATCAACAATGTATGCTTCTTGATCAATTTCAAGTAAGTGGCTGTCACGATCTCTGGTAACATGAAGACTGAGGTAGGACTTAATCTCACCTAGGTCCATCATCTGGAATAGTGCCTGTAGCTGTGCCTTGCAAGCTTTGACTTCTTCTAGTGACCCTCCCAGGACAGTGATGTCATTGACATATAGGACAATTATTAGTGGTTTTGATGAGGAAGTGGAAACATATATCCCAGAGTCAGAATATGTGCAGGTGAAGGAAAGGCTGAGGAGTGAGCTATGCATCTTGTGATGCCATTGTTGTGACGCTTGCTTCAAACCATAAATCGCTTTAGAGAGGTGGCAAACTTTGGCTTCTGCTCCTGGTACGACAAAACCCTGAGGTTGTTCTATGTAAATTTCCTCCTCTAAATCCCCATTGAGGAAGGCAGATTTGATGTCCATGGAGTGCACTTCCCAGTCTTCTAGTGCAGCTATAGCTAGAAGAGTGTGTAGAGATTCAAAATGCACAACAGGGGAAAAGGTTTCATTATAGTCTATGCTGTGTACCTGGGTGAACCCTTTAGCAACAAGGTGCACCTTGTATCTGCCGTCTGCTTTGTGTTTAAACACCCATTTGTTTCCCACAATGTTGTGGCCATCTGGGAGATCAACAAGTTCCCAGGTCTGGAGCTTAGCAAGGGAGGAGAGTTCCTCTTTGCAGGCTGCATGCCATGCATCAGAGTCAGGACCTCCTAAGGCTTGTTTCAGCATTAGTGGGTCACATGTCACAGCATGGGAAAGAATGGCTGATATGGAAGGTGTACTGTGAGGAGTGGTGAAAATGTCATCATTGGCATTGTTAGAACCCCCCCTTTTGCTGAGGATGTCAACAAACTTGTGGGGCCCATAGGCACTGTCGTGAAAACAGACCAGGTGATGGGTGACATGCTGAGACTGTTGAGATTCTGGGCAGGGCAGCAAACTGAGAGAAGACCATGATATAAAACAGACAGGCATCAAGCCCAAGACAGATTGAGATTGTGAGAAGAGCTAGAGCTCATCAGAGCAAGAGGAGAGAGCAAGATTGCTACATCTGTAAGATAGAGAAGATGTGTACCAGAGGGTAGAGGGTACACAGAAGAGCTGCATAGAGCAGGTATGTCAGAGGAGAACTCAGAGAGTAGGGGAGATACTCACCTCAGCACATGCAGAAGTGCTGAGGTGAGACAAAGACAAGGTAAAGAAGATATAGGAAGAGCAGGATAGAGTTGAAGAGGAGCTCAAACTATAAAGAGAAAAGAAATACCAATAAGATGAGATGGAGATAAGTATACTAAACAAGTAAACAGTGTGATCAGCATCATAAGGTAATGAAAAAACCAACAGAGACCACTGAGGAATGGGATAGTCATTGTTGATGAGACGGACAGCAGGCTGTGGACGAATGGGAGACAGAGCAGAGGGACCATGCCATGGTGGTGAGTCAGGAGGACCCTGATTGTGGGTGCAGCATTCAGAATGATGAGCACGGACATGTGGAGGAGGAGAGGCAGGCACAGGAGTGTGAGGTGGAGTGACAGGAACATCACCATGCAATGAGGTGGGACCACCAACAGGCACTGCAGCGTCAACAGGGCCAGGTGGAGCAGGAGTGGGAGGTGGACCCAGATTTGGTCCTTGCAGATCGACAGTAGTGGCAGACAGATCATCACCATGTTGAGTGATAGGTACGCCTCTCCCATTGCTGCCATCGTCGTCATCACTGTCATTGTTTCTGTTAGAGCTAGTGCTGTCATCATTGTTGTCACTGTTGTCATTTCCATTAGGGCTAGGAGGTAACGGAAAAATGTCAAGTACTGTGGGTGACATAGCAGACTCTAGAGATGGGAACACCTCTTCTTTGAAGACAACATCTCTACTGATGATGCAACGAGAGGAGGACTTGTCCCAGAAGACCCATCCTTTCATTCCAGCTTCATATCCCACAAAGGTGAGAGGTTGCGATTTAGGGTCAAGTTTTGAGCACTGATTGTTGGGGACCTTGACCCATGCATGACAGCTGAAAATGTGTAGGTGGGAGACATCCGGCGGGGATGGAGCAGGTTGCCAGAGAGCCTGGGGAGCTTGCCAGCATAACTGTTTGGTTGGAGACAGATTATAGGTGTGTATGGCGGTGCATATGGCAAGTTCCCAGAAGCCTGTGGACAAACATGCGTGATGCAGGAGGCTGAGTGCACAGTCCAGAACAGAGTGATTCCAGCATTTGGCTCTGCCATTTTGCTGCAGTGAGTATGGGACTGTGAGCTGGTGTGCAATCCCCTTGTCCTGCAACGAAGATGCCATGGACAAAGCAAGATACTCCCCCCCTTGATTGGTGTGCAGAGACTTGGGCCAGTGGCCAAACAGGGTGTGTACACAGGCAAGGTAGTGTTCGAGTGCACCAGCAAAGAGATCCTTATGCCAGAGGAAGTAAACCATGCCAAAACCGGAGCAGTCATCAAGGAAAGTGGCAAAGTACAGGTGATGAGAGCCAAGTGAGGCCACTGCCATGGGGCCAATGAGGTCAGAATGCACGAGGTCGAGAGGAGTGGATGCACAGGAATGGGAGATGTGGAAGGGAGAATGAGGAAACTTCCCAAGCAGACAGCTGGTACAAGGGCTGGGAGAGGAAGATGGTGAGGGAGTAGTAATGCCAGAGAGCTGAGATGGCAAGATGCAACAAATGACCTGCTTGGACAGATGACCCAGATGTTTGTGCCAGATGTGCAATGAGGGCTGGGTGATGGCATTGACAGAGGTCAAGGGTGTGAGGCATACCCAGTATGTCCCATTGTGCAAGAAACCAGTGCTGAAAGTTCATCCATCCTTGACGATATCACAGTGACCACCACTGTAGATGATTTGAAAGCCAAGTGTGTTGAGTTTGCTGACTGAGAGATAGCGTGCAGAGGTGCTGGGGATGTGCAGGATGTTGGACAGGGACATGTCAACAGTTGTTCCATCTGGGAGTTCATGACGACACACAGAAGAACCTTTCCTGAGGCATGTGATGAGGGCTCTGTTTCCAACTGCCACAGACCATAGAGACTCATCATCATATGAGGAGAAGTCACTGCAATGCAGGGAGATGTGGTTGGTACATCCAGAGTCAACCATCCAGAGGCTGTGGCCCTTGTAGTAGCAAGCATCAAATTCAGACCCAGAAGCAGAGGACATAGCATTTATGGAACTAGGTACATCAACTCCTCCTCCTTTCTCTTTATCCCGCTTATCCAACTGAGCTTTTACATCAGCAGGCATACTGTGAAGAGCCCAACATGTTTCAATGGTGTGATTTCATCATTTGCAGTGGGAGCAGAAACTCGTGTTCTGACAACCACCTTGGGGTGGAGCAGAGGAGAATGCTGCTAGGGTGGAGTGTGGCTTGACATGAGCTTCTTCATCTAGAATGCATCCGTGAATGTTTCCGATGGTGAGGTGGGTGAGGTCAGAGGAGGTGAGTAGAGTGGATGAGAAGGAGCTCCAGGAGGGAGGAAGAGTGTGCAGGAGTAAGAAACACATGTTTTGCTTGCTAACTTTGACTCCTGATGCGATCAGGCAATCTTGAGCAATGATGAGGGCATCAATTTGGGGTGTCAGGGGTGTGTTTATGTCAAACTTGCTAGTGAATAAGGATTGAAAGTTGACAAACACAGCTATGACAGTTTATTTCCCATAGACCTCCTTCAACCCATTCCACACGCACTGTGTGGTCATGAAGTCACTAGCCACCATTGCTGCTGGTTGTGGTCTGCAGTGCATGGAGATAACTGCTTTTGTGACGTTGTTGTCATGTGACCAGGTTTCAAGTTTGGTGGCATTGGTGATGGTGACGATAGGTAAACTGCCCTCAATGTCTTCAGTGGAGGTAATGGTGGTGATGGGAGCTTTCGAGATGGTATACCATATGCCCATAATTATGAGTGCCAACTTGATGATGTTGGACCACTGTTTGTCATTTTCAGCTCCTTCTAGGATGATGTTGATTTTTGGAATAGAGGCAGCATGTGAGAGAGTTGGGAGTTGTGAGAATATGATGGTGAGGACAACATAGGTGTGAGAATGGAGTAGTGTGAAGATGAGAGTGATAGTGAGTAAGACAGAGATGCAAATGGCTTGGGCAGGGCCCATAACCTGATGAAGGCCAGCCATCTGACAAGAGAGGAACTAGAATAGTTCTTATTCTTGTACTATGCCACTACAGTCTACTTATAGTAAATGCTGTAGTGCATGGACCATCTGTTACAAGGTGAAGGATGTGTGTATATACATATGTGGTGTTGGAGTGTGTTGTACAGTAGAGTGACTGAATAGGAAGGAGGAAGTTAGTAAGCAAAGAATGTCAACAATACAGTGGTCAACAAATCAGATGTAGATGAGATATGATAAGATGAGATGAGATGAGATAGAAAATAAGGTAGATGTGAGGGTATAGGTAGAACTGCTTGGCTATATGATAAAAGGATGAAAGATAGGTATATTCTAACAATTGGGACAAAACAACATAGGTACTATTGGTTTTCCCTCACCACAACATCATCACCCACATTTGCCTCACTGTCAACCCTCAAACCCTCCTATGCAACTTGGCATGCATGCCTGGCACACACTCCCCATGCAGTCTTATGCAAACTCCCAACAACTAAAGCTATACTCAGGTTCAATGTTAATACTACAAGTACCAGCACCTTAAACCCATGTGAAGGATGCACAGTTGGTAAACTGGCATGTTGTGATTGTCTGTTAGTGATAATATTCTCTGGTTAAGGGAGAGAGAATGTCCTGGAGTAGGTAAGCCATATGTAAAGGTGAGAGTGTGAGAACAATGCAACAAAAAGTCCAACATATTGAAAGTATAGAAATTAGAGGTAAATAGAAGTGAACAGTGGGGTGATACTCACTTCAGCAAGATGGAAAAAGCTGAAGTGAGTGGACAAGCTAAGTGAAGTATCTATAGAGAACTAGACAGTAGTGAGTGAGCAACAATAGAGGGGAAGGACAATGAGAGTGAACTCAAGAGGAACAATAAGGTGAAGAACAATGGATGAAGGAAACAATAGTATGTGGAGTGATGATAATGATTGTGATATGAGTCCATTGCTATGAAGGACAAAAGGAGCAAAGATAAATGCAAAACATCAGGCCACCTTTTATTCCCCACATTTTCCCCCATTTTTCTTATATTTATATCACTACAGATCTCCATATCTCACTCCTGATCTAGTGAAGTGATCCTTTCAGTATTTTGTCTATCTTGTTTGTCTCCATCAGCCAATGATGTGTATGCTGTCCAATCTCTGATTGGCCCAGTTATGAAGTACTTGTGACTCACTTCTCACATCTACTGCAGATTGTTGAAGATAAAGGTCAAACACCCGACCATGTACTTATGAGCTAAACTCCCTTGTCTATCTCTCCTAGACAGGAACTAGCCATAGTGCAGTTCACATCATGTTAAAAGCACTTCACATAACTAAGACCTAGTAGCTCAGTGGTTAGAGCACCCACCTGGAGTAAGGGAGGTCCTTGGTTCAAACTCAAGCCAAGTCACTATTTTGGCACTGGTGCTTCTCAACACAGATGCTCACTCAGCTCAATCACACTTGCTGCAGAGTATCACCAATCTTTTTCATGCTTACTGCAGACATCAGTCAGCACTTGCATCACCCCCCCTTCTATTGGTTATTATTATTAGCAATACTGCATGGCCTTTACTACTTCATTTGCCTGCCCTACAGAACCCTATCTATCTACAGACCAAGTCCAATTTACAGACCAACCCTAACCTATAGACCAATTCCAATTGCCTCTCCAGCCATAATGTAAAGACCTATTGCATTGCAACATTAACTAGATTAGATAAGTTGCAACATTCCTTACCAATGTCCCTGTCCCCATCCCTGTCCCCATCCCTAGTGATCATCACTGGCTATCACCCATGAAAACCTATACCCATAGCAATGATGGTATGTCATTGCATTGTAGATTACAAACAGATAGTAGGACAGAGAAAAAATCTCTTAAACTGTGCAGACAAGGCAAAATAGGAATATCAACTGTATGGTTACTACAGTAGACTGGAAAACACATAGAGCCATGTAGCCACAGGTATAGAGTCTGGTACTCATACCCAGGCATACTCATTGGCAAAGCCTGTGCAGATATATAGTACTGACAATGATCACTACTCATACATGTCCCTGTCCATCATCCCAGGAACACTGGACCTGTTTGAAAGGAAAGTAAAAGAGAAAATATGGTAATCGACTGCCCCAGCATTCAAGTGTAGATCCATAAAAGTAGGAAAAAAACTAACATGATTATATTGCAAAAGTACTTGCAGGCACAGCAATACTCATGGATGCAGTAGCATGATTCAATACAGAAAAAACATAGCTTGAACATCCTGTCTAGCATGTTATTGTTTAAAGAGATGGTATGAACAGAACCCACCAAGGGGTTTGCAATATGTCAAGATAGAGTACACATCTACTGCATTGAAACATCAACTAATAAGACATGATTATAGTTGTAGATACATATAGCAACAGTGAATAAAAGGAAACAATAATAGATGTAAATAGAAGGGGATGAACAATAGGTGCAAAGTTGAATATAATTGATAGTTCTGATATACCTGTGATGTTGTGGGGAAGTTGAGGCTTCCTATGTGAGTTGAGGATGAAAGAAAGAAAGAAAGAAAGGAAAAAGGGCATGATATTCATCTGCTGGTGTGCATGGTGCAATGCATGCACACAGCAGGAATGTATGGCACACTGTGCAGTGGCAGCATGGGCAGGTAGGGCTACATGCTGTTGACACAGTGGCAACATGGGCATGCAGGTGGGCACAGAAGGAGGGATGTACCAATTGCCTGTGTTGTCTTGAGTGGACATGGGCAGTGAGCCAGCAACCTGCTGTTATGAGGCACTTGCTTTGACACCTTGTAATGGTCTTTTTATATTTTTCCTTTTATCTTTTATCTTACTTACTATAAGTGTAGTACTAACTACAGCTGTGAGCTTAGCTCCAACTTATAGTAAGGACTATATTGCTTTTCCTTTATAGTACAACAGTATCTACATACTGTGCCATGATTTTTACTCCAAGTACTATAAAGCATTCTATTTCTTTTATCTTTCATTTATTTATTATAAAATTTACTTGCTAAGGACTATTACTATACAATTAGCAAGGACTCATCTCATTTTGTCTTTATTTACCTTTGTTTATCTCTAGTTCATCTCACACTTGTGGCTGAGCCACTTACTATATCCATGGACACATCTTAGGTCATGTGACTTTGTTGATTGCTGCACAATCATCATTGATCCATGAACCTTATTTACCTGTACTATCTTTGGAACTCTGGTTTTGTATAAGTAGTTGAAAGACTGGTGGTCTTAGACCCCAGTCTTGTCAACTTTGCAATCTAGGGATTCTCCTATACTGTGCTTGACATAAAGCTCACTACAGTCTCACCTTGTTCTTTAAAGAACTAAGTCTAAGATCTTAAGTCACTCTAAGGGTTGCTAAGACATCATAAACTTGTCACTCTGGATCCTCATTTAGTCATTGGTAGTATCATCCTCATCACTATCTTGTTGATCCCACTCCTCATCGTCATCAGGAATGTTTACTATGCTTACCAAGCACACGACAACTACCTTGTTACCAGGGTATAGTTATTGCAAATTCTCCCAAAGACTGTCCATTCAGCCACTCTTAGCACTCACCATATGATGCTGTGCTTACCCACTTTATATACCACTCACTCTATTTTGTTGTGCCTTTGTTGCACCTCTCATTGTGTACTCTCTTATCATCCCATATGCTCTTCTGTCTTTTAGCCTATTTTGTCACCCTTCTCTTCTGTCAGCTATCTACTATACCAAACAATGTTTTCATATGGATTCATGTATGTGACCCACTCTCTTCTCCATCTGGAATGTCTCTTGTTCTCTTAGTTAGAGTGTTATTGTGGCATTGCACAGCATGCGGCGGTCAACTAAGTCCAGCTCTCTCTACTCAAAGAGGAGCAAAAGGAGACAGCAGGTAGAGCGAGGGCAGAAGCCCCAGAAGTATGAAGGCACAGAAAAGGACTGTGAAGTATATTGTAAGTAAGAGAGTGGCAGTGTCCATAACTGTGGAGAGGGTAGAATACTGACTGACTATCAATGTCCCTACAGAGGCTTTTAAGTACAGGCAGAGTGGCGCACAGACTGGGCTTATGTAAAGATAAGTGTGGGGTGTGGGTGCTGGGGCAAAGAGCAAAAACCCCATGCTAACATAGAGCTCCTCTTTAATTTTATTGTCACTCTACTACATCTTTCCTGCCATCCTGTTCTACCACCTCAGCATTTTTCCTAGTCACTGAGGTAGGGTCTTTGTCACCTCTACCTTCTCTTCCTCTTTGAAAAGTCCCTCTTGTTCAGTTGCTCCTTTGTTGTGTTATTGTCACTACACTCATCACATTCCTCTTTCTCTTTTTATGCACCTCTATCTCAGGTACTGTCTCTCTTTACTCTTAGCACTTTTGCTAGTCACTGAGTTGCTCCTTTGTTGCACTATTGTCATGCACTCATTGTGTACCTCTTTCTCATCATATACTCCTCTATCTCAGCTCCTCTTATCTCTCAGTTGCACTACTCTTTGCATCTTTGTTGCATCTCTTTCTGTGTATTTGTTGCATCTCTCATCACACATTTTGTCACACATTTGTCACATGTCTCTCTGCATCTGTGTATGCTCCTCTGATCTCTCAGCAATGTAGCTGTCTTGGGACTATGTCCTGAATCTCTTGCTTTGCCTCTCTGACATCAAACTCTTCACCTGTCTTCATCAACTACTCAGTTTTTCATAGCCAACACAAAAGACCTAAGGAGATGAGCTAAAGATTGTGGATATCCCAGATGCTACTAGAAGTAGTAAAGACAAGAGAGGAGAACTGGGGAATATCACTAGGAGTTTTATAGTATAGATAGTAATATATCATGCATATGGACCAGGTGCAGTACTGGTGGGCAGGCATAGGAAACAGGCAAAAGTAAGACACTATATATAATAGCCACTAGCAAAAGGCCCACAGTAGTCATAAGAATGATCAGTAATAATCTGCAGTAAGTATCCAAAAGCTGAGTGAGCAATGTGAAATGTGCAACATGTGTGAGAGAAGAGTCATAAGTGCTTCAGAATTGGGCCAATTGGAGATTAGACAACAGATGCATCATTAGCCAATGGATCTGGATAAGATAATGTTGAGCTTTCTCACACTTTATCTATTAAGTCTCACACATGTCACTATACTGCAACACACTATCAGCTGCTATCCACACATGGTATGTGCACAGTCCCAGTTTATATATATTGCTGCTGTCTTGTACTAGTTCAAATAACACCTCCAATGTTCTCTCTCTGTCTCACTCATTTGCTTAAACCTCAGAGCACCAGTTTACTGGTTGTTCTTCTGGCTCTACTCAACTCCTCTTGCTTGTCTCATGCATTCCTGCAGTCTCAGACCTCACCCTCATAAGGGTTCATTAGATGAAGGTAAGACCAAATAGATTGCTTCACTAGATCATGAGTGATAAAAGGATCAGCACCAGTAGAAATATAGGAAAATTATGGGAAATAGAGAGAAAAAGGAGAATAATGTTGACATTGTACTAATGATGACTAACATCTTCATTCCTCTTTTGCACATACTGAACATACACACACATATATATGAACACTCATACATACTTTACTATATATACCATAAAGGTACAACATGTACAAATAAGAACTCTCTTAGTTCTCCTCTGCACCTGGCCTGTCATCAACAGGTTATGGGCCCTGCCCAGGCCATTTGCACCTACTCATACTCCAATCTTGTGCTATTTCTCACTGCTCTCAACTTACACTCCATTGTGCACATCCTCATATTACTCATCACTCCCCTTGACTTTGACTCCACTCTGAAAAGTGATATCATTACCCCAGCATACATTGAAGAAAAACTCTCCAAAACATGGTCACCAACCAGCTCAACACAGAGACTACTAGCATCCAAGCAATATCCTCCTCTTCCACATGGCTGAATAATTGCCAATACACTGAAATTGCTCACTCCTGGATGTTAGACTCTGGTTCTACAGATCACATCACTTGGGATAGGGACAACCTCACTTCCTACATCACTACCCCTCTCTGTTTGGTAGCCATTGGCAATGGATCCACAATCACATGTTCAGGCAAAGGGACTTGTGTTCATCAGCATGCCTTGCCAACTGGTCCCAATGTCATGCTCTCCCTCTCTGAAGTCTTACATGTCTCCAATGCCTCAGGTTGCTTCCTAAGTGTTGAACATTTACTGTATGTTGATTAATACATCTCCTAATCATCCTTTTTGTTTGCCATTCCTCTCCTTTCACTTCTTACACATAATTACATATACATGACATACCAGTCACTACTCCCATCCCCACACCACATATACTCTGGATGATGCGTGTCCTACTCACTTATGGGCATCCTTGTACTGCAGTTTACATGCTCCACCCTAACTCTCTCTTCCTCTCACTATATAAGATGTGCCATTACATTACTACTCCTCAGTTGTCATCTTACAGACACTGAGTGAGTACTTCACCCCCCACATCTTATCCTCACTTCATCTCACAATACCTTGCAGCTCTCTCTTTACATTGTGATGACAACCTACTGTTGTTCACATCACTCTTACTGCTGCAGTCATGCTGCTACTCTTCTCCCTACTTGGAGGACCTATACACTTGTTGCTAGTATTAATCACAATCACAGTTGCCTGCCATAACCTGTGCAAACACTAAGTGTCAGCAAACTTGATAAACTGGGATTTTGCATCACCTACCAAGACAGCACCTGTACTGTATCCAGAGATGGTTGGATCTTCAGTGTCAGTCACCTCCAAGATGGGACCTAGTGGGTAGATCTTTCACCCACACCCAGTCTCTGTACTCTTACTTCTCCTTCAAAATGGCTCTGGCACAAATGACTTGGTCACCTATCTGAAGCCATCATTTTGCATATCAAACCCTCATCTCTCTCTGGCTTTACTCCACCATCCTCCTCCTCAGCTGCATTGGACCCTTGTACTGGGTGTCTTCAAGGGAAGGTCCCCAGATCCTCTTTCTGTCTCTCCTGGACTTGTGCCACTGAAGTGCTTGGTCTCATCCATTCAGACCTGATTGGGCCTGTTGGCACAGCTTCCATAGGTGCTGGGAATGTCTATGTTGCAACATTTATAGACAATTTCTCTAGCTTTGGAACTATTTATTCCCTCTGGCATAAGGACCAGCTGTCTGCAGCACTCACCCATTATCTTGCACATGTCTACAATCTCTTTGGGTGATGGCCCAAGGTCCTGCAAACTGACTGAGGCAGTGAATACATCAGTGGCATCACTGTTGCCCTGCTGGCTGCCCAGGGGATTGCACATCAACTTACTGTACCTTACTCCCCACAACAGAATGGCCACACTGAGTGCTGGAACCATTCTCTGCTCAACCATGCACTGTCCATGCTGGTCTTACTCCCAGTTTCTGGGAGTGCACTATTCACACAGCTGTGCATACCTATAATCTGTCACCTGCCAAGTGGCTAGGGTGGGTCACACCAGCTGCTCTGTGGTCCCCTGGCCCTGTTGCACCTGACATCTCCCACCTTCGCATCTTTGGCTGCCATGCTTGGGTGTGTGTGCCTGACCACCAGTGGGCTAAGCCTGAAGCTCACTCCAGACCCTTGCTCTTCATTGGCTATGAGACTAGCACCAAAGGGTGGGTCTTCTGGGACAAGATTGCCTGGCATGTGGTTGTCAGTTGCAATGCTGTCTTTGAGGAAGGTGTCTTCCCAGCACTGGAGGCTCAGCAGGATCCTACTGTCTTTGACCAGCTTCCCCTGCCCTTACCACCTGCACTGCCACTTGACTCCAACTCCAACTCTGACAATGAGCCCAACTCTGACTCTGATGATGCACTGGGTTTGTGTGTGGCACCAGGCTTGTCAGGCCGCTACTATTTTCCCTATTTTTCTCTTCATTTTCTTCTATTTTCTTATGTCTTTATCGTCATAGATCTTACAATCGCTTCTGATCTATTAAGGCAATTCTCATGGTCATGTACTCTTTCTCTTCGTCTTTATCGGCCGATGACACGTATGTTGTCCGATCTCCAATCGGCCTGTTCTATTTTTAGTTATGACTCTTTCTCTCACACTTGCTGCAGAGTATCACCAATCACTCCCACAGTTGCTGTGGAGCTCAGTCAGCGATGATGCATCCCCTCTATTATTAGATATGACATCA
This sequence comes from Albatrellus ellisii, assembly GCA_003314395.1. Classification (NCBI taxonomy): domain Eukaryota; kingdom Fungi; phylum Basidiomycota; class Agaricomycetes; order Russulales; family Albatrellaceae; genus Albatrellus; species Albatrellus ellisii. Next base: position 27,594 of record QLPN01005578.1, on the reverse strand, counting down.
TTACTCCATTTCCTCGTTCTCCGGCCCTATACTGTACTGCATGGTCTGTGCACATTTTAGGGTACTATATATACATAGGATTCCTAGCGGTTTATTCCCCAGTTCTGATCATCTGGGATATCTGCTAGGTACAGTACTATTCTCTCCTCTCTTTTACTATAAGCTAATATATCTGGGATATCTGCTAGTTGAAGCGCGATTGTCCTTCTGTTTGAGCCTTTTTCAGTTGTTTGGCTTCGACAAAGTGTTGGCCTCACAAGGCTGTCATCTGGTCCCACTCCCTGCTTCTGCCCCTGTGCCTGCTGCCCCTCCTTTTGCCATCCTGGCATTCCCTGCAGTGTCTCCAATTGCCCCTCCTTTTGCCCTGGATCTACTCCTCTGGTCAATATGCCACCTCCTGTCATGGTGCCACCTGCTGCTGCTCCAGTCATGGACCCTGTCCCACAAGTAGTTCCAGTGACCCCCCCAGGGTTTCCACACCAGTTGAGGCACTGGTTCACCCTCATGCCTGCTGTACTGTGCACATCAATGATGTGCCATCCCTCCTGGCTCCTCACTGGCACAGTTGCTCCTCCCCTGCTTGTCAGCAGGTACATTCTGACCTTGTGCATGACAACATACCTCTCATTCACAGGTCTCAGTGCCCTGTGTGTTGCCCTGATTTCTTTCATGACAGCACCTATGGCCCATGGGAGTTCATGGACATCCTCAGTGTGGGGGGGTCTGGAAGTGACAATGATGTCTTTGCCACACCTCAAGCCAGTCCCTCACTTTCCTCTATCCTTTCCCATGCTGTGTCATGTGATCCACTCACACTCAAACAAGCTCTATCCACATCAGATGCTGAGCTTTGGAAAGCTGCATGTGAAGAAGAACTCCATTCACTGCATAACCTACAAACATGGGAACTAGTTGATCCACCAGGACACAGCTTAGTAGGAAACAAATGGGTCTTTAAACAGAAAGAAGACAGTCACTTCAAGGCATGACTAGTAGCCAAGGGTTATACCCAGGTCCATGGTGTTGACTACACAGAGACCTTTTCCCCAGTTGCATGCTTTGAGTCTCTATGAACCCTCCTGGCCATTGCTGCACTGGAAGACTGGGAAGTACACTCCATGGACATCAAATCTGCCTTCCTAAATGGTGATTTAGAGGAGGAAATCTACATGGAGAAACCCTAAGGCTTTGTTATGCCTGGAACAGAAGGAAAGGTCTGTCACCTGACCAAAGCCATCTATGGTTTGAAACAGGCATCACAACAATGGCATCACCAGATGCACAGTGCACTCCTTGGCCTCTCCTTCACCTGCACATTCTCAGACTCCAGCATCTACATCTCCACAAACTCCTCCAAACCTCTCATTATCATGCTATATGTGGACAACATGACTATCCTTGGAGGGTCACTAGAAGAGGTAGAGCAGTGTAAAGCAACACTGAAAACCCTGTTTCAGATGATGGACCTTGGAGAAATTAAGTCATATCTTTGTCTTCATGTCACATGGGATCAATCCAAACACATACTCGAGATTGATCAAACCTCCTACCTCACTGATCTCATAGAATGATTTCAGCTAGATGATTGCAATCCCACTACTACTCCTCTTCCACCTGAGATCAACCTCATTGCTGCAGACAAAACATACTCTGCAACTACTTCCCTTCATGCAGAATATTGACAATTCATCAGATCTCTACTATATGCTGCTATTGTCTCATGACCAGACATCTCCTTTAGCATCATGAAGCTGTCACAGTTCTTGACTAACCCATCACTGCAACACTTATCCTCCACTAAACACATCCTGTGATACCTCAAAGGATCCCTTCATTATCATCTGTGGTATGGTGGAGATGAAGGAGCAGGAGTCATTGGCTACTCCAACTGACTGGGCAGCTGACAGAGATGATAGGTGTTGATTTTTCCCTTTCAGTCATTTGCTGTGCATGTCCTTACCACATGACTACCTCATGTTAATTTACTTACACACTCTGTCATGTGTGGTCTACACACACCATAGGTCTCATCTCTCCTGGTCTGTGTGCCATGTACTTAGGTATTCAGAGTCTGGGCCTGGGACATAGTTCTACAGTTGATTTTCTACTCTTCTCCCTCACTAGCTAGCTACTGCACTCTCTTACTATACTTCAGCAATGCTAGTGTTATATTCTCCTTCATCTAGGGCAGCTGCCCACACTCTATCTGCCATCTCCTCTTAGACTTCCTTGAGTGGAGTGTCCTGGGCTTTGGGACAGTCATGCCACTCATCACGCATTTCAACAATAGGAAGTCAATTGGTGCATATGCATTCCTCCTTGGTGGAGGGGCAATTGCTTGGTTATCATGCAAACAGCACACAGTCTCGCTCTCTTCTACCAAAGCTGAATACATGTCCCTGTCACAAGCAGCTGCACAAGGAAAGTGGTTGCAGTCCTTGCTGAAATAGGTTGGTTTCAGTTTTTCTTCTCCCTTACTCATTTTTGGTGATAACAAGGGCTCTATTGACATTGCTACCAACCACATCATCACTTGTGGTATGAAACACATTGACATATGCCACCACTATATTTGTGAGTGCCTCTCATCTCATGACATCACTGTACATCACCTTCCATCCTCCCTGATTACTGCAGATATTCTTACTAAACCTTTATCTTTCCCTCTTTTCTCTTCTCATCACTCTGGTCTTGGTCTCATGGAGTGTATGCCCAGCATGGGGGGGTGTTGACATTGTACTGATGATGACTAACATCTTCATTCCTCTTTTGCACATACTGAACATACACACACATATATATGAACACTTGTACATACTTTACTATATATACCATAAAGGTACAACATGTACAAATAAGAACTCTCTTAGTTCTCCTCTGCACATGGCCTGTTGTCAACAAATAAAGAGTGGTCTGACAATTATGTCACTGGAGATATAGCAGATAATCAACACTATCCACCTAGATGGAATCAATAGCTTATGCTGTTGGCCACCCTGGGTCACACTGCACACCCTGCACACCATGTGCAATGCATTTCTCCAGGGGTGTTGTGCTCAATGAGATTTGAGCAGTGTGATGATGAGGAACATGAGGCAGATGCCATTGATATGATGCAGAGGGTCCCACATTGTGGGCAAGTAGATACCTGAGGGCAAGGTTGGTGGGGCATACAGAGGTAGAGGTGCACAGGGAAGATAGAGCTAGAGTTAGGTATAGGTCAGAGGAGAATAGAGTGATGGTGAGAAAGTGTGGCAGGATGGCTGGCTATGATTGTACTGGATAGGATGAGGGACTCAGAGCACAGCATGCAGTGAGAACACAACAGGTGATGGTAGATAAACAGGGACTGGATGCCAGGAAGTACAGGAGACTAAGCTAAAGGTCCCTGTATGGTATTGGACTCCTTTATATAGTACAATTGTAGGTCAAATGATATTCTGCTACAATAATAGAACAAGCTGCATCATGATGTAGGGAATGTTCCAGTAATACTGTGCAGTGGTTTGTAAGTAAGAGAGCTGCTGCAGCACAGTATATTTGGTAAAGGTGAGGGAAGAGAAGGAAAATCATAACATGACCCCCCATATACCATGTAGTGTCTGCAATACACCTAATCACGCATATGACCCTCATTGACTTCATAGTCATAAAACTCCGGCAAGGAGTCACACCTATCAGTATATTCCACTGGACAAGATGATGTGGATGTGAGTGGGTATGGAGTGGGGCATTGTCAAGGCCAAGGGGTAGCACATTGTTGGGGACAATCGACCTTTTTGTGACCAGTGTGTTTGCATATCCAGCATTGGCAATAAGAGGGGTGGGATTGGTGAGTGGATGGAGGATGCTGGGTGTGGCTGGTGTTGGCATGTGAAGCCATGTAAGGAAGTGTGTGGTGGTATGCATCTGCATTAACAAGTCAGTTGGGGATCTGATGTAACTTGTGACATCTCTGAGCACAAATTTGTTGTAAATGGTAGTCAAGAGAGTCAAGCTGAGTTACACAATGATGCCAGTCTGCGTATTGCTTGATGTTGTTCCATATTCCTCTGTCTCCAATGAATATAGCTGCAGTTTTGGTGTCAAGTTGGGAATGGGGGTTATTGATAACACAACTAAACTAAACTTGAGAGTGATCTTGTAGTTGGTGCACAGATGATGACCTAGAACCAGCTGGGTGTGAGGGAGAGTGTCAGGGTAGTGGAGGGATGATGGGGTGTGACAAAGACAACCAAGTGTGTCTGATATATATGTAGCAGGGAGGTCAGAGAATGATTGGATTCCAAAAATAATGGGGGGAATAAGTCTGAACAGATGAGGATCAAATTTGTATTCTGATTGTAACACAGGCATAGAAGGGTGTGGAGATAATGTGGTGGACTCATCAGACATGGGAAAAGGGGAAGGAGACAGTGTGTGATACTCAGGTGAAACAGTATGATAGGAAAGAGGGGGGGGATGTAATGTAAGTGCCAAGATTGATGTCTGTATCTTCTTTTACTGAAGGTGTGTCAGGCCACTATTATTTTCCCTATTTTTCTCTTCATTTTCCTCTAGTTTCTTATACCTCTATTGTCATAGATCTTACAATCGCTCCTGATCTATTGAAGCAATTCCCATGGTCATGTATTCCATTTCTTCATCTTTATTGGCTGATAATGCATATGTCATCTGATCTCCAATTGGCCCATTCTATCCTTAGTTATGACTCGTTTTCTCACACTTACTGTGGATGCTCACCAATCCTTCTCACACCTGCTGCAGAGTATTATCAATCACTCTCACAGTTGCTGTGGAGCCTCAGTCAGCACTGACATGTCCCCTCTATTATTAGATATGACATCATTACTTTACTTTCTCATTCTCTGGCCCTATACTGTACTGCATGGTCTGTGCACACTCTAGAATACTATATATCCATAGGACTCCTAGTGGTTTATTCCCCAGTTCTGATCATCTGGGATATCCACTAGGTACAGTACTCTTCTATTCTCTTCTTTACTATATGCTAATATATCTGGGATATCTGCTAGCCAAAGTGCGATTGTCCTTTTTGTTGTTCTTGCTTTCCTCTTTAGTTGTTTGGCTTTGGCTTAGCATCGGCCTCACAAGGTGGGGTTTGGAAAGAGGGACCTCTTTTGCTGTGAAGTGGTGGTGTCAGGGTCTCTGCTAATGCTCAAGGATGGCTTGATATCTCTTCTTTCAGACCTCCTCTTTTTCTACCTCTAGTTGAGTTGATATTTGAGTAGGCTGGTGATCGGGTGATGGAGGTAAGGGAATGTGTGCTGGGTCTGTGGAGCTGCAAAGGTATTTTTGGGTTTGTACTTGCTCCAGCCACTCTAAGGCATGGAGGACAATAGCTTGCTGTTCTGTGAGGGGTAATCCCTGGAAGTGGTCAACTGTTCCTTAATAATCGAGGAGTATTCCACATTCAAGGGGGGTAAAGGTGGCAAAGGGTTGAGTGTTTGGCAGTTCAACGAACATGCAATGGAAGGCATCAATGCATTCTGCAATGGAAGGCATCAATGCATTCTGCAGAAAAGAGGTTGTTGGCTGGTGATTGTGACATGATGATGAAGATGGAGAAATGGAAATCACCCCCCCATTTTAAGTGGGGCCATGACCCATGGGACAAGGGGGGAGACAGATGGTAAGTGTCAGACTCCTACCACTGACTTTATTCCCTACCATTATTTTATCTTTTCTTTACTTTCTTTCATGTTTATCTTTAGATCATCTGATAAGATAAGATCTTCATCTTATCTTTTATATTATCTCATTGGATATCTTACTTACTGTCATTATGGTCATCTTGGAGATGGTTCCCACAGATGCTGCGCATCTGTCAGCAGTACTCACACACTTGCTGCGCATCTAGTTACTGTTGACCTGCCCTTAGGTACTGTGCCTGGTCCGTGTGCACGATCCAGTACTATAAGTAGATAGGTAGCTAGATGAATAGACCCCAGCTTGTTACAGCTGGTTCCATCCCCTCTTCTTAGTCTGAGTTCCCTCATCCCTTGGGCTTAGATCCAGGGCAGCTCCTGGTCAGTCTCTCCAAAGGAGAGCAGGGATACGTCAGGAGTCGGTGGTCTCGCACTACGGATGTCCGCCGTAGGCTTGACGATCCTGACAGTAAGGGGTTGGGGAGCAGAGGGAAAATGGCAATGGAAGTCAGAGATAAGGAGTGGGGCATTAGACAGGTGGGAGCCAGGGAGCCACTCATTGTCTGAAGCAGGGAAGTGAATCAAATGCACAAGGTACTGGAGGTGATTATGGCAGAAGCAGGAGTCAAGAATAGATTCAACCTTGTGTTGGAGTTCACTGTCAACAAGGTCATGGGGTGGTGGAGAGGGTTTGAAACCATAAGAAGCAGTGGAGCAATAAGGAGAAAGAAGGGAGCCATGGAAGACTGGATGAATATGTGTCCAGGAGTGGGTAGGAGGCAGGTGGAGATGATAGGAAGAGTTATTAATAACAGAGATAACAGAAAAGGGGCCATAGCAGTGAGGGGTGAGTTTGTGAGATGGGTGAGAAGTGGAAAGGTTAGTGGCATCTAACCAAACTTTATCACCAGATTGATAGGGGGAAACAGGAGGAAGAAGTGGGGTATGCATGAGCACAGTGTTGATGTCATGGTGTAGTGTAAGTAATGTGGTAATATGATCAGAAACAGAGGGAACAGAGACAGGGGAAGGCATGGAAGGACCCACTGAGGGGTGGTATCCCATAAGGGAAAAGAATGGGGTCTGTAATGTATGAGAGTGACAATGGGAGTTATGAGCAAATTTGGTGATTGGAAGATAGGAGGACCAGTCATCTTGTCATGTGTTACAGATGGCACAGAGGTACTGCTCCAATTCCTGGTTGTAGCACTCTGTTTTCCCATCAGTTTGAGGGTGATAGACAGTAGACATAGTCTGGGAGATGTGAAGGGCATGAGTGAGAGCATGGGTGAATTTGGAAGTGAATTGTGGTCCATGATTGGAGATGATCTTTTTGGGCTGGCCAAACCATTTCCAGACATGTTCTGCATTAATCAAACTGGAACAAGGAGCCAGAACCACCACTTTAGTAACATCATGATCAATAAAGGCGGCAATAGTGTCATATCCATTTGAGATGGGTAACATGACAACAAAGTCCATGGTGACCATGGAAAAGGGGTGAGAGTTTGGGATCAGATTAATCATTTGCAGTGGAACATGAGGTCTATGGGTGAGATTTTTTGTTGATTGGCATACAGGGCATCCTGAAATGTAATGTAATCAAAGACAAATTTACACATCCTGGGCCACCAAAATGATCGTTTAATGAGATTGTAGGTTTGAAAACACCCCAGGTGACCTGTGGATGGGAGGTCATGAAGATGTCACAAAAGGGATTGTTTGAGTGATAAGTCAGGGGGAATATAGAGATGAGAGGAATAAAAGATTAGTCTGTCAGAAATTTTCCAATGTTGCTGGAGATTTTTCTGAAGAGGGCTAGCCTTTGGTGCCTGAAGGGTTTGGATGACAAGTGTTACCTTGTTATCCAAAATTTGTGCCTGATGAATTTGTGATATCAATGTTTCATTGTCAAACAGGATAGTTATGACTTTTGTGAATAGGGTGGGGGGAAGTAGTATGCGATCTGTGTTATCTTGTTCTCCTTTGTCATGATCAGGTCATCTGGATAAAAGGTCAGACTTTCCCATTTGGGTTCCCATGATATGAGTGATAATGAAGTGAAAGTGAGTCAAAAATAGAGCCCAATGAGCTTGCCATCTAGAAAGTTTATGGGGTCCTTGAATATTTGTGATCAGAAAGAATCTCAATCACATGAGGTGATCCTTTGAGGAAGTGGCACCATTCTTCCAGGGCTCAAATAATCGAGAGTAATTCTCAATCGTAGATATCATAATTTCATTCAGCTTCATTGAATGATTTTGAAAGGAAAGCGATTGGATGCCACTGTTGATCATCACCTTTCTGAGATAGGACAGCTCTGTGAGTGAACTGTGATGCATCATATTCTAATTGGAAGGGTTGGGTAACATCAGGTTGGGTCAAAGCAGGTGCAGAAGTCAAGCATTGTTTGAGTTTTGAAAATGTGTTGTGTTCCAGTTTGTCCCAATGCCAAGGAATATCCTTCTTTGTTAGGTCATTCAATGGTCGAGCTAGGTGAGAAAAGTGACAGATAGAATGATGATAGAAACTCCCAAAGCCCAGGAAGCCTCAGACTTCTTTGAGGTTGCATGGGGTTGGCCATTCCACAATTCCTTGTAGCTTGATTGGATCCATCATAACTGTATTGGCCTTGATACATACACCCAGATATTCCACTTCTTCCTTGTGAAATTCACATTTGGAAGGTTTCAGGAATAAATGATGTTTTTATAATCTTGTCAGGACTTCTGTTACTAGCTGATGATGTTCATCTAAGTCAAGGGTGGCAATCAGAATATCATCCATGTAAATGAAAACTTGACCCATTTCAATAAGATCCACAAAGATGTCATTCATCATATTCTGGAATGTAGCTGGTGAATTGGTAAGCCCAAAAAACATTACCAAAGGTTCAAACAACCCTCAATTGGTTTTAAAGGCAGCTTTCCATTTGTCACCTTCCTTGATTCTTACATTATTATATCCCCATCATACATCAAACTTGGTGAAGTATTTGGCATGGCATAATTTATCTATGATGTCAGAGATTGGTGGTAAGGGATATTAGTTATGGGTAGTGATTGCATTGAGGTGACAATAATCTTGTACTGGTTGCAATTTCCCATCCTTTTTTTTGACAAAAAAGAAAGGGGATGCAAATGGTGATTGAGAAGGACAGATATATCCTCATTGCATCATATCATCAAGAAATTCATCTAGATGTTTTTGTTCAGCAGGATTGAGAGGGTAGACCTTACAATTCTGTTCTGTTGGGGCATCAGGGAGAAGATCAATTGCATGGTCCCATTTGCTCCTTGCCAGAAGAGATTTGGATGCATCTTCTTCAAAGACATCCTGGAATTGTGCATATTCAGGTGGTAATTGGTTATCAAGATCTTGTTGATATGTTTGATTGGCTGTGGCTAGATCAGTAGATTGAGAGGTGCATTTCAGATATTCATGAGAGAAGGAGATCATATTTCTTTTCCAATCAATTGTAGGGTTGTTTTGCTTTGACCATGAATGTCCTAGAAGCATTTGGTCTGTTCCAATGTCAGCAATAAACAATTTTAATAATTCAGTATGTTTGCCAATTTTGAGGACACATTTGACATACTGATGAATCATACCAAATTTGTTAGCTGAGTTATCAGCATTTCACATAATAATTGGCTTTGAAAGTGTATAAACTGGTAGTTGAGTGTATTTGGCTGTCTTCTGACTAATGATATTGGAGGTTGCTCCACTGTCAATTAGTGCTGGTACTTGTGTTCTGTGATTTCCTGTCTGTAGTGTAACTGGCAAGTAAAAGCCATTTTCAGCATCTTTTACAGTTTCACTAGTATTACAGAATTTGGAGATAAAGGCCTGATACCACACAGTAGATATAGACCACTTCAAAAATCCTCTCTGAGCAATTCAGTGCAAATGGACCACTCATCAATTGGTAATTGCACTAACAAATGCTGAATACGTGTGCAGATGGATGTGGTATCCATGATTGGTCCATTGTTGTCTGACAGGACTTCTTCAATTTGAATGGAGGGTGTGTGTGCAGTCTTGTGAACATATGCAGGGGGTTCCAAGTGTATTCATGCATGTACTGTCATCTCATTCAGCTTCCACTCCACAACTATATGTACATACATATACTTTACCTACACCACATGTACAACACTCACATCTTCTCCTTGGACTACCTACCATACATCCAAAGCACTCACACTCCACCCATTACTCTGGGATGACGTGTGTCCCCTCACATTAGGCAACTGTTGTACTTTACTTACACACTCCACCCCAACCTTGCCTGCACCTACTATATAAGATGTTACTCCTTCTACACACTTCCTCAGATGTCTTACTACATTGTCTGAGTAAGTCCCATCACACCTACATCTTATTCTCTTCTCATCCTACCTGCTAGCTTCTTTCACTACTGTGGTATGGCACCTACTGTGTCCATACTATCTTACCTTGCTGCAGACTCACTATCTGTTCTTTCCCCACTTGGGGACATGCTGTCAACTGCCACAACAATCATATTGCTACTCATTGCCTGCTCATACCTGTGTGAACACCAAGATGCTAGAAGTGGGGCACAACAGCACAGGTGACACAGTTTGCACTGCCTTGTTAGGACAGTCACATGCCACATGATCAGGTTTTCAGCAGGCAAAGCATCCACTGGAGTTGAGAAGTTGTTTCCACTTGTTGGCTGTGAGCTTCACAATACATGGTGTAGTTATGCAATTGATGTCCATTGCATCAGGGTCTCAGGTGGTGCAGGGTCTGGTGAAGGTGGTTATGGAGGCAGTGGAGTATGTATGTTGCATGTGTATTTGTGTGTCGAATTGCAATGCCATTTTAGCCCATTTTTTGAATGTTGTTGGCATGTTGGCCATCATGTAAATACAGTCTGAGATGTTCTTGTTAAGCCCCAATTGATAAAATGCACATAGTGCTGTGTCATCCTTGATCTTGGCATTGGCCACTAAGATCCAGAATTGTGTGGTGTAAGCATCAGCAGAGAAAGTTTTCTGTTTGAATTGTTGTAATTCCACTGTTGTGCTGATATGTGCTGTGCCAGGCTAAAGGGAGAAATCAACCACAACCACAACAATGCTGGAGGGTGCGAGTTGTAAGATTCTCTAGACACCAAGGAAAAGGGAGTTTTAGTAGTTCAGGGTGATAGTGCAATGCAATTAGGGTGACAGAAGGGAATGCAATTCCTGTAACAGACAGGTGATATGGTGAGATAAGGGGAACACAACAAAATGAAGAATTGACGCAATGCAATGGAGAATGCAACTTGAGGGAGGACACAATAGAGAATGCAACACAATGGAGAATGCAATGGACGCAATGCAATGGAGAATGTGACTTGATGCAACACAATGGTGAAGACAACACAAAATAGATGTGACCTACAAAGAACGCACTATTTCCTTGCAAATGTGGACATGCAGAGGAAAGGTTTGGGCATGCTTTTTCACTTGTAATTCCAATGGAGAGGGGAAGTGAAATTGTACATGGGGGAAATCTGGTCTTTTCCGATGCACGATGCACTATCTAAATACAAGCCTAGCTCCAAGACTGGAGCACAACAAAACACAACAGAAAATTTACAGTGTAGGGTCAATCATAGGGATATTTGAAATGAAGTGGAGTCTGGATGTGAGCGAATAAAGTATTGTACTATAGCAGATGAGCAAAAGAGGAATAGCACCAATCACACCAAATGCTGACTTCATGACTTGTGCCTCCATGGTTACTTTGGTGGGTCTAGACCATGCCTTGGCCTATTCATCCTATCCCTTGTCGGCCGACCCAGTATTGTTTTCCAATGCCTGCATGAATGAGTGATTACTGTGACTGCAGATGATTGTCACATGTGGTGTGTTAATGTTGCTGTGTTCACCTAATATTGCTGATTGTCGTTTTCTGGCTTTACATGTGTGTGGTGCTCATCAGTGCATACCTTGCACTGGGCATCTTTGAATGCTAAGTCAAGTTCCTTGCTAAACTCAGTAAAGGTAGGGCACCTGCTATGATAGGTGTCCTCAATATAACAATTGTGCCAGGTAAGTGCAGTCCCCTTTTGCATGAAAGATAAAACACACATAATCTGCTTTCATTTGTCCATAAGATCTATTCCTTTGATATAGAGAGTGAAAGAATTGATACAGGCACAGTATTTGGTTTTATCGCCATTGTAGATCTCTGGCTTTGCTGGTTTAAAAGAAGATTTTGGGGTAGACATTGTAACTGGGGTGATTGGGGGTATGACTGGGGTGTGTGGGGTAAATGGGATAAGGAGAACCAATGATATTGGAGTAATGGGGGGGCCTGTGAGAAGTACTGGTAATTTGGCCTCAGTAATTGGACCACCAGGGAAGTCTTGTTGATAGATGTATAATTCCTTGGTAGGTGGATCCTCATCAAGGCTGGAGGAGTCAATGTAGAAGTTGGTTTTTGTGACTCACCAATTCTGTCATCCAAGATACTTGAGAGTGTGCCCTTTGAAAACTACTGCACCTTGTTGACTGGAGAGATGGAATTCTGGGTGGAGAGTGGTGGGAATAGGGGGAGCCACAAGTTACAAACTAGTGTGGCAGGATGGCTGGCTATGATCATACTGGATAGGACGAGGGATTCAGAGTGCAGAACACAGTGAGAACACAACAGGTGATAGTAGATAAACAGGGACTGGACACCAGGAAGTACAGGAGACTAAGTTAAAGGTCCCTGTATGGTATTGGGCTCCTTTATATGGTACAATTGTAGGTCAAAGAATATTCTGCTACAATAATAGAACAAACCACATCATGATGTAGGGAATGTTCCAGTAATACTGCACAGTGGTTTGTAAGTAAGAGAGCTGCTGCAGCACAGTATATTTGGTAAAGGTGAGGGAAGAGAAGGAAAATCATAACAATCCTGGAGTTAGTAGCTATATGTAAGTGAGAAGGTGAAGGCAAACAAAAATTCAACAGTTCTTTCTTTCCTGCTAGACTGTTTCCAAGGAGTTCAATCCCCCTCTCCTTTCTCTGGCTTTGCTAAGAGCAGCCTATTGGACAGTCTTAGGGAAGGTTTGCAATAACTATACCCTTGGTAACAAGGTGGTTGCTACGTGCTTGATAAGTGTAGTAAACATTCCTGATGACAATGAAGAGTGGGATCAATGAGATAGTGATGAGGATGGTACCACTGATGACTAAATGAGGATCCAGAGTGACAAGTTGAGGATGTCTTAGCAACACTTAGAGTGACTTAGAGATCTTAGACTTAGTTCTTAGAGAATAGCATGAGGTAGTAGTGAGCTTAGGTCAAGTGCAGTATAGGAGAATCCCTAGATTGCAATGTTGACAAGACTGGGGTTGTAAGACCACCAGGCTGTTGATTTTTCACTACCATACAACACTGAGCACACTAATACAGCTTGAATATGCCCTACTTCTGTTTTTTCCCTTTTATATCTTATCTAATCTCATCTCCTTCATTACTGGCCACATACTATGCCAGTGTCTCACATTTTGGGGCTCCCCTCTAATCTTATTCTGCCCATACTATATCTACTGCAACTTTCTGTCTTACCACCTCAGCACTCTAGCAGTCTGCTGAGCCTCTTTCATCTTGTGTACCCTTTTGTTTGTGTACACTTTCTCGATCTACTCAGATCTACTCAGGTCTTCTCAGATGTGGTCCTATGACCCTTCAGTCCTATTCATTTGGGCATTGGCCCTAGTCTCTGCAATCCTCAGTCTTAGAATCATTGTTTGCTCTGACTATCTTATTGTGTCATTGTTATCCATTGCCCAACCCAGATTCTTTTACAGGCTTGTCCTACTTACACAAAACTGTGAGGCCGACACAATGTCAAAGCTGAACAACTAGAGAAAAGCTAAAACAAAAGGACAATCACACTTCAACTAGTGGATATCCCAGATATATAATCAGCTAAGTAAGACAAGAAAAGGACTAGAAGGTACTTCACCTAGTGGATATCCCAGATGATCAGAACTGGGGATAATGTTGAAAATACAACTGTGCATACACTATCTTTCATTTGGCTTTACTCTCTCCACACACACATACTATTTATTTCACCAATATGTAACTTTATCATCACATTCTTGCCTTGGACTCCTACTCTACCCCTTGGACTACCCACTCCACATTACACTCCAGATGATGCACGTCCCCTCTACATGCAGTAGTTCTTGTACTTATGCAAACACACTCCACTCTAACCTTACCTGTGAATACTGTTTGTGCAGGCTATGGCAGACAACCATAAGTGTGAATAGTATACTCATGTATTCCCTACATAGGGAGAGTAAGAGTAGCATTGCTGCAGGAGGTAGGTAAGGTGTGGACAGTGGTGAATGTGTCAAGATGCAAGAGTAAGAGTCAGTTGTCTGTAAGACAATGACTGAGGAGATATGTAGTGAAGTGTGCATCTTATATAGTAATCATGAGTATAGTTAAAGTGGAGATTCAATTGTAGAGTACAAGGATGCATAAGTATGTAGAGGACACATGTTGTCCAGAGTACAGGTGGTGTGGGAGTGTAGGTAGTGACTGGTGTGTCATGTGTATGTAATTTGTGTGTAAGTAATGAAAGGGGAAGAATGCCGAACGAAAAAGTAGTGATTATAGTTACTGTGCATAGTGAGAGTTCAACAAATACTACATAAGATAGGACCCCTACATTACAACCTCCTCAGACATCTTACTATGTATCTGAGTGAGTACTCTCCTATCTTACTCTTCAAGTCTCTTACATCTTCCCTGCAGCATACTTAAACCATGTTGCTCCACCTACTGTGTCTGCAATTCTTCACCTCTCACTGCTGCAGGTCTGTCTCTTACTCAGATGTCTTACTACATATCTGACATACTTAAACCACATTGCTCTGCCTACTGTGTCTGCCACTTACTCTCTGGCTGCTGGCTGTCTCATACATCTTTGCCATGACATTCACAATCATAGCTGTTGTCTCCCATATCCTGTGCACACAGATAAAATGCTAAGTGGACTATGCTATATATACTACCCTAAAGAGTGCACAGACCATGCTATACAGTATAGGGCTGGAGAATAAGAAAATACAGTAATGATGTCATACCTAATAATAGAGGGGATGTGTAAGTGCTGACTGAGGCTCTGCAGTAACTGTGGGAGTGATTGGTGATACTCTGCAGCAGGTGTGAGAAGGATTGGTGAGCATGCACAGTAAGAGTGAGAAAAAGAAGTATAGCTAAAGATAGAGCAGGCCAATCGGAGATTGGATGACATATGCATCATCAGCCAATAAAGACAAACAAATGGAATGCATGACCATGGGAATCACTTCAATAGATCAGGAGCGATTATAAGATCTATGACAATAGAGATATAAGAGATATAGAGAAAAATGAGGAAAAATAAGAGGAAAATAGAGGTGGCCTGATAAAAACAGGGTGTTTGGAAATGTGGTTGTGCATGGAACACTCAAAGGGGACAAGATTGAGCAAAGGCAACTAAACTGGACAACTGACTGTATCTCAATGATGGGAAACAATGGACATAGAGGATACAGAGGGAGAAATGGGAGAGATGAAGGCAGGAAGTTGATCCTGAGTTCTGGGGTCATTTAGTGGCCTTGAGTACTGCTTGATGAGATATGGAATGCATGAGGTGGGCAGTGGGAGATATAGTAACATGATGAGGTCTGGAAACATGTGATACTCTGACATAGATAGCTCTGACATATGTAGGGGGTGGATTGGATGGTTGTCAGGCAGGTGTAGTAGTGAGTAAGCTGCAGGGTTACAGTGTTCTAAAGATAGTATAAGTAAATAAGGTTCACTGTTCACTGATCAATGATGACTGCACAGCAATCAACAAGATCGTGTGATCAGGTTGCTATGAGACCAGAGTCTACATATATCCCTAAAGGTGGGAGACTGGGCACACTCAACTAAAGATCACTCAATAGAAGAGGAAATCCAGCCATAACTAGCTGAGGTATATTCAGCTATACTAAGAAGACCTATATACTCTAAGTAAAGGTGCACGGACCAGGCACAGTACTACAGGGCAGGTCAACTAGGTACAATACCACAGTAAGTAGTGGAACATGCCAAAGGCACATGCTATGACCTCATGGTCTAGGCTTAGCCAGAGTATCCTAGACCAGCGTGGCAGTAAGTGTAATATGATAAGATAAGATGAAGAGAGATGATCTTATCTTATCAGACAATAAGAGAAACATAAAAGAAATGAAAAGAAATAAAAGACTAAACGCTCCAAATAATGAAGCCTGACAGTTGCATCCATAGTAAGCTAAAGTAAATGTCACTACAAGTGTTATGAGGCACTTGCTTGGGCACCTTGTAATGGTTTTCTTTTCTTTTTTCTCTCATTCTTTTTCTCTTATTTTACTTACTATAAGTGTACTATTAACTACAGCAGTGAGCTTAGCTCATACTTATAGTAAGGACTCATTTCCTTTCCTCTTTTATACTATTTAAGTACTTTCATACTTAAGTGTGAGCTTAGCTCCAAGTACTATACTAGACTGATCTTATCTTTCTTTCCTTATTTTACATTTACTTGCTAAGGACTATCACTATACAATTAGCAAGGACTCATCTTATTTTGTCATTGTTTATCTTTGTTTACTTCTGGTTCATTTTACACTGGTGGCTGAGCCACTTACTATAATCATGGACATCTCTTAGGTCATGTGACTTCATTGATTGCTGCACAATCATCATTGATCCATGAACCTTATTTACTTATACTATCTTTAGGACTCTGGTTTTGTATAAATAGTTGAAAGACTGGTGGTCTTAAACCCCAGTCTTGTCAACTTTGCAATCTAGGGATTTACCTCTACTGTGCTTGATCTAAGCTCATTACTGTCTACACACAAATGAGCTAACACTGGAGAGGAAGAAGAAAGCAGGTAATATTGCAGCAAGGACATAGAGACAAGTGGTGCAGCCAAGGCCACAGAGTGGGGAAGCATGGTTAGACATTGTAGAAAATATCTAAGGGTGGTGAAAGTGGGGGTGTGTGTTTATGTAGTGGGCATTGAACAGAGTTCAAGCAGAGTGTGGAATGTTAGTCATCAGAATGTGTTACAAGAATGTGGTTATAGTGAGATATACATGGGTTATGTGTGTTAGATAATGTTTGCACAGATATGAGCCAACAATGAGGAGGAGGATGCAAGTGGTATAGAAGGTGGTGATGTTACGAGGCACTTGCTTTGGCACCTCATAACGGTTTTCCTTTTTTTTCTTTTTTATTTTACTTACTGGTAAAGTGTAGTATTATTACTACAAGTGTGAGCTTAGCTCCACTTTACTTAGTAAGGACTTATCTCTTTCTTTCTCTTTTTATAGTACTTAAGTATTTACATACTTAAGTGTGAGCATAGCTCCAGGTACTATATCAGACTTATCATTTTCCTTTTTATCTTTCTTTATTTATTATAACATTTACTTGCTAAGGACTATTACTATACAATTAGCAAGGACTCTCTTCTCTCGTTCTTATTTACCTTTGTTTTTCTCAAGTTCATTTCGCACTTGTGGCTGAGCCACTCATATCACATGAACAGTTACTTACTGCACTTTACTGCACACTATTGTTTACTTACTGCGCATTACCGCGCAACTTTACTATACTTAGATTGCTAGTTTTGTATAAATAGTTGAAAGACTGGCGGTCTTAAACCCCAGTCTTGTCAACTTCGCAATCTAGGGAATTTCCTTTACTGCGCTTGACCTAAAACTCGCTATCAGCTCACTCCTCTCTAAGAACTCAGTCTAAGATCACTAAAGATTATTAAGTTGTCTTACACTAAAAGTCAATCTGGATCCTCGTATCGTTATTGGTGGAATTATCCTCATAACCATCTCGTTAATCCCACTCTTCATTGTCATCCGGAACCTCTATTACATTCATCAAGCCAATATTCAAAACTTGGTTACCAGGAGTAACATTATAGACCTTCCCTAAGACCGTCCAATAGGCCGCTCTTAGCAGGTGAGGGCATGGTGGTAAGTGGTGCAAACTAAGTCGCAGAGTGGGGAGACGTGGTGCAACATATTGTATAATGCCATAGAGTCATAAGAAAGTGGGGGCATAGGTATAAGTAGTGTGCCATGAACTAAGTTCAGGCAGAGTGTGAACATGGGTTTGTTGAACATGGTTTAGGAACATGTTAGTGGGTTAAGTAAGTGGGTAGAACGTGCATCAGTAAGGACATAAAGAAGATGTATGTGTGTAAATATAGAGAAGCTGAACAAATACCATGGATATTTCCAACAGATAAGACATAATGAAGACATATACTTATGTGTGGGAGGTAGAGCTGGATGAAAACTGTTAGTATTCCAACAATTACAAACTTGCTTCACTCTAAGTGTCACTAAGATATCTTATACTCATCACTCTGGATCCTTGCATAGTCATTAGCAGTATCATCCTCATGACTATTCCATTGATTCCTCTCTTCATTGTCATCAGGAATACTTATTACACTTATCAAATTCATATCCATTACCTTGTTACCAGGGGTATTGTTATAGCAGACCTTCCCTAAGACCATCCAATAGGCCACTCTTAGCAACAAGCATGAAATAAATGAGATAAACAAAGACAAATAAAGATGAAAATAAGATGAGTCCTTGCAAATTGTATAGTGATAGTCCTTAGCAAGTAAATGTTATCATAAATAAAAGAAGATAGAAGAAATAAGAAAGCTTTATAGTACTTGGAGTTAGACTCACAGCACAGTATGTAAATACTGTAGTACTATAATGAGAAAAGAGATAGAGTCCTTACTATAAGTTTGGAGCTAAGTGTCGAAACAGGCATAGGGACACACACAGCTGATAGATTACTGATAGATATGATAAGGCTTGAAGCCACATTGTTATTTGAGGGATTGGCCAAAGGACTAATGTCCTGAGGCATGACATCTGAAGAGAGATCTGAAGAGAGATCAGAAAGAAGCATGTGCAAAGGTAGCAGTACACAAAGAGACAGAATGACTCAGCAAGAGTAGAAGTACTGAGGTAGTATGGCTAGGGAGTAGAGAAGATATAGTAGGGAGGACTCAATATTGGAGAGGAGTCTGAATTATACAGAATTAAGAGATGTTCCAAAAGGGGAAAGGTAAGAGTCTAATAGTGATGAATGAGTTAATACGAAAAATAACAGCTTAGACAGTGTGTCCAGTGTTGTGGAATAGAAGCAAATTTCGACACTAAACTCACAACTGCAGTTAATACTACACTTATAGTAAGTAGGGTAAAAAAAGTACAAGTAAAAAAGAAAAACCAGTCTGTTATGAGGTGCCAAAGTAAGTGCCTCATAACAGGCTTGGCCTGATGAAACCAGGCCATATGGAGAGTGAGAGGAACTATTGTGTTATTATATTACTACAAGTCTTCTTTCTTTATAATGTAAGTAGAGTATGCACACAAAGCATTGTGACAGAAGGGAGTAAACATGTGTATCACAATATAAGAAATGAAGAATGATATTCAACACAGCCTGCAAAGATAACTCCTGTCAACTATTGCAGACCCTAAGCTCCACCATAAAATGAAAGTAAAAACAATGGTGGTACTAAAACCTGCTGTATGACAATAGCTATCACCAAAAATACAAATGTGTGCTCCCTACAGTTTTGCACTTGTGTGCTGTACTTGTACTACAATATTGTGTAGTTATGCTGTCTACTTCCTGCTATAGACTTAGTATTTGTACATACATCATAACACTCTATTCTTGGCATGGTTTGGCTATGATCTGGTTGACACGGTAAGCCAACATCTGGTTATGGTCTGGCATGGTCTTGTTGTGGTCCAGCATGGTCTGGTTGTGGTTAGTCATGCTCTGGTTGTAGTCAGCATGGTCCAGCACAATTTAGTTATGGTTGGTCATGGTTTGGTCATGGTTTTTGTTGAATTTATTATTCACTGCACAACACTAATCATGTCCTCATCTTATCTTGTCTTCATCTGATCTTCATCTGATCTTATCTACTCATCTCATCTACATCTTATTCTTCTCTCTTCTGATTACCTCTTCTTTACTTCTCTCTTTTGATTGGTTTACACATTGTAGCTCTGGCCAAACTCTATCTTACTGACACTATATCATCTCTCTCTTCATTGTCTTATAACTCCAGCTAAAAAGTCTACATTACATCAATCTTCTCATATATTCTCTGTCATTGTCTTCTTCCAGTCTCCTTCATCTGTTGTATGCCCTACCATGGGTATCACTCCATATTATCAGGCCTTAGTGCTACATCTATCATCTATGGCACCAAAAGCTAATTTCTATTTAGACATCATCTTCCTGTTTGTTGCACTCATACACCTATTTTTACAGTTTTACCATGATCTGGTCATAGTTTCACCACAATCTGATCATGGTTCACATCACTTTGTACACTTATTTGTCACTCTGCAACAACATTTGTTGAGTGCCTTTTGTTACCTTTGCTGAAGTGCAATGATCAGCATGGTGGTCACCTGAGGCTAAGGCACTCCATTCAGGGAGGCAAAAGGGAGAGGGTGCGAGCACACAGGGCAAAAGCCCAGAAGAAGAGGTTACAACCCATGCATTGTGCAGAATATAGTAAGAGTGAATGTAAGTAGCAAGCAATGGGAGGGAGAAGATGTAGGACTCAACTAAAGATCAGTGTCCCTAATCAGATGCTTATATACATAAAGATGCAGCACACAGACCATGATTATGTAAGTAAAGTGTGGGGCACAGGTGCTGGAGCAAAGAGCAAAACCCTGTGTCAACAACCTTTGTAGCAGCACCTCTTGTGTGCTTTTTTGTTATTTTGTAACACTTGTTATGTGCCTTTTGTCACATTTGCCACAACTTTGCTTTACTTTTTTATTACTTTATAACAACATTTCTTGTACAGTGCTTGTTGAAATCTCACACCCACACGCACGTATACTTCGCTTAGCACACCTATGTCACCTACACACACATTCTTCACTTATCACCACATACGTACATCCACTCACACCCCACTCTACTCCAGGACGACACGTGTCCCTTCCACTTTGGTAGTCATTGTTCTCCACTTTACCATCTCTGCCTCAACTCTACTCTACTTTACTACATAAGATGGACACTTATACTACAACTCCTCAGATGTCTTTCACATTGTCTGAGTGAGTATTACCCTACCCATGTCCTATTTTCTTTCTCACTCCACCTGCAGCCCTCTACACTATCGCATCATGGTACCTGTCGTATCCATGACTACTCTTACTGCTGCAGCCACTATCTCAATATTGCTCAATATCATTTCCATTGCCTCAGTTCTCTTAGCCTGCCCAAGCCTGTGCTCACAGGTTATGGGCCCTGCCCAGCACATGGCAGGCTCAATCAAACCCATCCACCTCCTCATCCTCACCATGCTCTTCTTCATACAAACCACCAACGCCATATCCCTACCAAAAACCAACATACCAACACTAGATGGTGCCACAAACTACAAAACCTGGTCTACACTTGTCAAAAATGCCCTCCTCATTACAGGAGTATGGAAAGCAGTCGTTACTGAAAAACCAACACCTAAGTATCAGAAGGTGATGGAAACAGAGACACTCCCAAGTGGAGAAGTACGCACTCGGACACGTGAAGATAAGGAGGATATAATCAATGAAGAAGAAAGGGAAAAATGGGATGAAGACAACAACCTAGCCACAGCACTCATTGGCCTATACATTGGTCCCCTTTGCCTCCACCTCATCTCTGATCAGAACACCACCTCCCACAACTGGTACCTCCTCAAAGTTGAATATGGCACCCCGGGCATGGTCGCAACATTTACAAAACTCTGCGAGATCCAAACCTTTAAATTTAACGAACAGTCATCATTTATTGTGCAGATTGACACTCTCAAACTCGCGTGTATTCAGCTTTCAGACAGCAGTCAAACTATCTCCGACAACGACTTCACCATCATAATGCTTACCACACTTCCTCCCTCCTGGTCTAACGTCATATCAGCCTACATTGCCTCTAACAACTCTCTCGATGATGTAACCCTGGAAGACGTGCGTGTGCGAATTATCAACAAGTCTGACTGTCTCACTGGCACCTTGGGCTCTATCCCATCAGTCGCACAACATGCACACAGCACACCAGTCTCTACCCCTTTGGCCAGCACCTCTGCATACACTCCCATTCCCTCAGGCTTTACTTCGTGCGGCAAACCAAAACTCAACAGGTACACATGTACGAAGTGTGGTCCCGGCGGCCATAGTGATGATTTCTGTTGGGTGTTACATCCGGAAAAGAAGAGGGAGAGAAGCACTACTGTTAAGTCTACCATTAATGCTGTTACTGTTGATCCTCCACCTGTACCCCCCAACAAACCTGCTCTCAATATGATGGCTGCTAAGCCTGCCACTTTGTTTTATTTTGATGTGCAAAATGACTGGATGCTCAACAGTGGGGCAAGTGACCACATTAGCCCGCATCCCGCTGACTTTGTTAAAGGCTCAGTACTAAACACACCCAGCACCATCAAACTAGGAGACAACAACACGATGGTGTACTTAGGGATCGGAACCGTGGAAGCAACCACCTTAGTAAACGGAGAACCTCAAAAAGTAATACTCCAACATGTCTTGTACACCCCCCGCGCTGGAGCATGTTTTCTGTCAATACCACAATGATACATATTGGCTAACACTCACTATTGTCACCAATTCCACACTTGCATCCCTAGAAACTCAGAAACTGTCATACGAAACCTGGCAGCAACATCTGGCCCATGCACCACATGCCCTGCTACTCAAGCTGTGAAACAACGAAAATGTCTACAGGTTCAACCCTAACACTGAAACTAAACCTGTTCACAATCCTTGCGGTGCCTGCACAGCAGGAAAACTCAGGTGAAAGCCCTTTCACGCATCAACCAAATGCACCATGCACATCATGGACTTAGTCCACTCAGACCTAGTTGGGCCACTACGTGTCCGATCGATCCAAGGCTCACAGTATTTCACATCATTTATAGATGACCACTCAGGCTTCACAGTCGCCTTTGCACTCACATCCAAAGACAGCTTCTCGAGCACACTAGAAGTTTTTGTAACCTGGGCTGAAACGCAAACAGAGCATAAATTGAAGACCCTCCACAGCAATCGTGGAGGAGAATACATCAACAATGCAGTACACAAAATACTACAATGCAGTACACAAAATACTACAACGCACAGGTACTACTCATCAGTTGACAGCGCCCTACTCACCAGCTCAGAACAGCCGCACCGAACAATGGAATTGAACTGTCCTAAACCTGATGCTATCAATGCTACATGATGCAAACATGAGTGAAGGCTTTTGGGAGTTCACCCTGCAAACAGCCATACATGTCTATAACCAGACATCTCCTACTTTCGTGCCTTCGGATGCCTTGCACATGCAGCAACACCTGCAGAATGCCGTACGAAACTTGAAGCAAGGGCCAAACCCATGATATTCATTGGATACGACTCAAATACCAAAGCCTGGAAGTTCTGGGATCAAGCAGCGCACAAAGCAATCGTATCACACGATGCCATGTTCAATGAGTTTGCATTTCCCCTCCATCCACAATCACTGCCAACAAGACCAACTCCTCCTACATCGCTAATACAACCACAAACACACATCACCCTCGACAGTGACTCAAGTTCTGATTCAAGTCTAGACTCTGACAATGACACTGCAAACGACTCCATACCCCACACACTTCCCACAGCTCCTGCTGCTACTGCAACTGCAGAACTCCTCTCACCAGCCACTCCACCACCTCTGGCTCCTACTCCAGCCTCACCTCCATGCATGTACAGACCACCTCTGCCTGTTACTCCACCCTCCATTGTGTTGACATCTCCACTGCTTTGTAACATCGTATTTCCTTTCTTGACTGTCTACTGCACAACACACTCCAACACACACATACATAGATACACACACATCCCTTCCTCACATGTCTGGTCTGTGCGCTACTCAACTTACTATAATTAGCTAGTAGCGTTGTAGTAGAAGAATAAGAACTATTCCAGTTCCTCTCTCTCACACATGGCCTGTGCTCATCACGTTGCACCTCCAGTACCCACTCGAACTCATGCAACACGATTTACAGACTGTGCACCAGCCATAGTCATACCCTGCGCTGGCTATGATGGTGAGACTGGTAGAGGGTGCACGTGGCATGCCGCACTGTCAGGAGAGGTAGAACCTATGTATACTTTGCTGAGTCCGACCACTCCTGCACCGCCTCCATCGTCTCCTTCTGGTACACCTAACCCTGCAGTGTTAAGCACACCACCTCCTCCACCTTGGCACTCCACTCGAACCACATGTCCACCCACACGATATGGGGACAGCATATATGGAGCACACACATACACTGATATTCTCCAGGACCACTCCAACAATGACAAAGGTGAACCACTTACTCCCAGAGTAAGCCCTTCTCTTTCATCCCTACTTGCCACGGCCTCCACTTCGGCAGACCCATGCACACTGCGTGAAGCACGTGCATCGCACAATGCTTTGGAGTGGGAAGCCACATGCAAGCACGAACTTGACATGCTCGACAAAATGGGTACATGGACACTCATCAATCTACCACCGAGACATGCCACCATACCCAACAAATGGGTCTTCAAACTCAAAAATGACGGACACTATCGAGCGCAGTTAGTCACAAAGGGGTTCAAGCAAATCCACGGCATCGACTACAATGAAGTATTCTCACCCATTGCACGATTTGAATCATTGCGGCTCCTGTTTGTGCTCACAGCCACACGTGACTGGCACGTACACTCAATGGACGTAAAGAGTGCATTCCTCAATGGCAATGTCAAAGAGGAGCTATACATGCAACAACCACATGGCTTCACCATCGAAGGACTAGCAGATAAGGTCTGTCGGCTACACAAATTTATTTACAGACTAAAGCAGGCAGCAAGGCTTTGGAACGTGAAAATGGACGATTGCCTCAGCACCCTGGGCCTCACACGCATACATGCCGACGCTGGCCTCTACATCAGAAAGTCTAATGGGTCCTTCCTTTGCCTGGTATTATACATCGACGACATCACAATTTTTGGAAGCAACCTCGATGAAGTCCTACAACTCAAGGCTGCCTTAGCCGCAAGTTTTGATATGACGGATCTAGGTGAAACCACTACCTACCTCAGCCTTGAAGTGTGTCGAGACCACACACATGGAATCCTCACACTCTGCCAATTGTGTTACATCACAGACACACTGACAAGGTTTGGCCTCACTAGGTGTAATCCTGTCACCACACCTCTACCCTCTGCCACTCACCTCACTACTTTCAATGGCATTGCTAGCTTGGCCGCCAGAACAACATATCAGCAGATTGTCGGTAGCCTCATGTATGCAGCTGTGGTTTCAAGGCCAGACCTCGCATTTGCAGTCAACACCCTGGCCCACTTTGCTGCCAACCCTGGGCCTGAACATCTTGCTGCCTCAAAACACGTCCTACACTACCTCTCCAGCACCACTTCCCTCACACTGCAGTATGGTGCTGTGCAACATGACCTATATGCCTTCTCAGACTTGGACTGGGTGTTGTCAATTGACAACCACCACTCCACAAGTGCCTTCGTGTTTCTGCTCAATGGAGGCATGGTTTCATGGATGTCCCACCGGCAATGCACCATCGCATTATCCTCCACACAAGCCAAATACGTTGCACTGTCCCTGGCCTCTGTGCAAGCCAAATGGTACCACAGGTTCCTCACACAGATACAGCTCCCGCTTGTGACACCGCTCATCCTGTATGGCGACAACAAGGGGTCCATTGACCTAGCTCACAACCCCATTGTTGGGAAAGGCATGAAACACATTGACGTCAAGCATCATCACATCCGTGAATGCATGGAGAATCACATCATTTCACTACAGTGACTACCCTCCACCACCATCATCGCCAACTGCCTCACCAAATCGCTGCCTCATGTCACCTTCGAATCACAGCGCTCAGCACTCGGCTTAGTTCCCTCTGGTGTGCAAAGCAAGGGGGACTGTTGAAATCTCACACCCACACACACATATACTTCACTTAGCACACCTACGTCACCTACACACACATTCTTCACTTATCACCACATACGTACATCCACTCGCACCCCACTCTACTCCAGGACGACACGCGTCCCTTCCACTTTGGTAGTCGTTGTTCTCCACTTTACCATCTCTGCCTCAACTCTACTCTACTTTACTACATAAGATGGACACTTATACTACAACTCCTCAGATGTCTTTCACATTGTCTGAGTGAGTATTACCCTACCCGTGTCCTATTTTCTTTCTCACTCCACCTGCAGCCCTCTACACTATTGCGTCATGGTACCTGTCATATCCATGACTACTCTTACTGCTGCAGGTTTGTTACTCACCCTTAGATGTCTTTCACATTGTCTGACCCTCTACACTATCGCGTCATGGTACCTGTCATATCCATGACTACTCTTACTGCTGCAGCCACTATCTCAATATTGCTCAATATCATTTCCATTGCCTTGGTTCTCTTAGCCTGCCCAAGCCTGCGCTCACAGTGCTTGTCACATTTGTAGCATTTGCTTGTTTTTCTGCTACCTTCTAATAGCATTCATTGTACACTTCTCCCCCTCATTTGTACCAATGCTTGTTTGCATTCTTGTTGCTTCATGGCAACATTTTTGTTGCTTTGTACCTCACAACAGTTT
This sequence comes from Albatrellus ellisii, assembly GCA_003314395.1. Classification (NCBI taxonomy): domain Eukaryota; kingdom Fungi; phylum Basidiomycota; class Agaricomycetes; order Russulales; family Albatrellaceae; genus Albatrellus; species Albatrellus ellisii. Next base: position 1,159 of record QLPN01005578.1, on the reverse strand, counting down.
ATGCCTAGAATAGAAACTATTTTCAATCAATTGTTTTTTATGAGGTTTACCTTGCATGGGGTCAGGGTGTATTCAAAGCAAGTGCTTGTCAGGCCACTATTTGTTTTCATCATTTTTTCCCTATTTTCCTATATTTCTATCATCACTGATCCTCATATTGCCCATGATCTAGTGAAGTGATATATTCAGTCTTACAGTTATCTTATCAGGGTTCATTGTCCAATGATGCCTATGTCATCTGATCTCTTATCAGCCTGGTTACAAAGTACTTAGCACTCATCTCTGCAGAGTATTACTGAACTTTCTCATGGTCACTACCAGGACTGGAGTCTGATATATCCCATAAGGGAGACTAGGGCACACTGTCTAAAGTTCACACCATAGAAAGGATATTCCATCATATCAAGCTGGGTCAATTCACTATCTACTATCCAACCTTTATAGTACTGGAGCATGCACACAGACCAGACACAGTACACTATGGCAGGTACTCTAAGTAGTGCAGCAGTAAGTATGGGGATGTGCAGTATCCATGGGAATAGCCCTGTCCAGACTGTAATGACAGGAAGTGAGGATTAAATATGATCAGGGATGAGATGAAAGATAAGATGATTGTATCTAATCATATCAAGGAAAACAGGAAAAGAATAAAATAAACAAATAAGTATCCTGACAGTCACTGTGGACCTTACTCATCATCATGAGGGCCGTTGGCCATTGGTTATTATTTATAGTATGTCTACATTCACCATTTCCGTATGCCTCCCCTAGAGTACTGCACCTGGTCCATGTGCATCCTTTGTTGTCCAGACAGTGGCACGGAAGGAAGGGCAGAGGGGTGCATACACGAGCAGGATACACCAGTTCCGTATGGTATGGTATAGTGATAGCATGAGGGGGTGTAGACGGAGGGAGCCCAGGGTGAGGGACAGCAAGGGAGAGAGCATGCGTGACTGGCCGGACTGGCCAGGCACGAATGGACCCGCACGCTCGGGTACAACGTGCGCTCCAGGTATGTTACCTTGCTCTTACTCTCGCAATCACCACCTGACAATAACGAGCCTAAATGCACGCGAGGCGCCTAGACTCATTTCTACACCTTGCTCTTTTTACTGTGACAGCCCCCACACAAGGCAAGCTGTGAGATGTGCACGCCACT